>JASDQU010261986.1:1433-15578 GCA_032191745.1 Picea mariana
AAATAAAATACTGAGACAGGTGGTGAAAGGAAATTCAGAAATGATTGCCCCCACCTAGTCCATTAAGACGATGAAAGGAAATTCAGAAATGATTGCCCTCGTCTTAGCGTTTAAACGCATAAATATTTTCCGAAGTGGTGAAAAGAAATTCAGTAAAAAAGGGTCAGACAACTTCACCGGAGTACTGAACAGGCTCGCTGGCAGTGAAGCAACGTCTGAGAGATCTGTAAGGCTATTATACATAAACATCAATCAACTATGGTAATCAATGCTTTCTGAAGACCTAATCATTTCCCCAATTCCGATGGGACTTCCCTATTTTAGATTACATAATATCATTCGTTTGATGCAAGCTGAGAATCGCAAGACCTGTTGAATATCCTAGGATCGTTACAACTGTCTTGGAGCATTCCCCAAACTTAGTAGTGAGAAAGGGAAAATTGCGAAGGTGACTTCAGCTACGTTTGGAAAAAATATTTGAGTTCGAAAAAGTTTCTGGGTTATCAAACGAAAGTTTTTCCCCCTTTCNACTCCATTTACCCAATTTTGGCACCTGGTCTACTGTTCTTCCTGCCTCACAGGGAAGCGGGATCCCTAGTTCGAGCCTATGTTGGAGCCACCCTTGTTTTTCACCTTGCGCAATTTTCAACGTTTGATACTTGAGATCTAAAGTTGTTTTTCTTTTCCTTCCGAAATCATAAGACTCTGAAATCTTGTCGCCTGAATAGCAATGCCTTTTCACTTTCAAAAGAAAAGATCCATTTTTTGCAAAAATGTTTGCCTTTTTGTTTTTGAATATCGCAAGTCAGATATCGCAAGTTAGACACTTTAATTTTTGAATTCGCAAGTCCCGAGTCGCGAAACTGCGAACTCGTTTTTCAATTTTTCACCCAAGGCATTGACTATGGTAAAACCTTTAATCCTTGTTTAGACATCGTCAGTATTTCGCGCCTCAGCATTCGTCGAGGCCAATTTTTTGTTCTTACAGCCCCGATAGCCGAGAACGCGATAGCTTTTGTGAGAACCTTGGTCGATAACTAAAGGTAAAAAACTAACCACGGTTAGTGTTGGCTCTCGACACATCACCACTCGATACTTTCTTTCATGAAGTTAAAGTGTCCAAAACCCCGATTCACAAAATTGCGACATGATTATGGCAAGATTAATTAGTCGCCTAATCTAAGATCTCCTTCTCTTAATTCAAGCCTTAATTATCGCCACATCACGATATCACGACTCGGCATATCATTTTCCCAAAAGTCTGTCCTCGAATTCCCGAGTCGTGATATGGCGAGTAAATAAATTACGTAATTAAGGATGCACCAAATCACGATTACCATTGATTACATTAAAATCGACACTCGCAGTCTCGCGAGTTAAAGGGTCAAAATATGAAAAGGAAGTTCACGATGCAGCGAAAGGCGAGAAAGTTTTTTAAGTCGTTAAGATTGGTAATTTTAAATTAAACGAAATACGTCCCGCGCTTCAAGGTTGGCCCACTTCACGAGGCATTTACTTCCTCTCCATAACCTGAGTACCTGTCAAGCCGCCCAATATTGATGACATTAATGAGAAATTAGGGTAAATCCACGAATAAATCAGATCGGATTTATACAATAAATTTGGTTTTATTTGCGATTTGACAGGCTTATTTCAAAGGTACAGGATTTTCAAATATATACGAAAGTTTCGTTCTGTTCTAAAACATTTCTGTTAAGCGCATAGAACTCACTTTTCTCCGAGGAAACTCATTTCCGCATGTATACACAGGTCTACTGCAGCAGAGCAAAAAAGCAAGCTTCAGCTATGGCGCCAAGAAGAGCAGCGAAGGCAAATGTCGAGGTCGCTGCCCAGGTCTGGAAAACGTCTCAGATACTTCGCCTCAGATGGGTGGCTCAGTACCCACCTGGTCATTTATTTCAGACATTCTACAATCCGAGCTCGTAAACTATTCAGACTCTAATGACGATAACATTGATATTGTGAAGGACGACCTGAACACTAAATACAAGACAATTGTTCAGTCGGGGATGCACCTGGTTGCAACCAGACCTCGGTTTCTCCCATACTACGACATGATCCGATGCGCATTGGATCACATCGACTTTCCTTCCAAAACTATAGTAAATGATCGACAGGCCATGATCGGGACTTTTAGGCCCGAGCATGTCCAATCTATGTATAAGCTCCCAGCAACTTCTGAATACACATATGGAAAAGAATTCCTGGCGGACTTCAAAAAGAAGGAGTGTGAAGAATTTGACAAAACCATGCCAAGCTTGATAAAAGATTGGGTTTTGCGTTCCGCAACATTCAGTGTGAATGACAAGGGTGTGTATTCAATTTCTTCACTGGAGCCAAACTATATGTATGTGGCGATGATGACTTGTCGGCTTTTCGGATGGGAGGATACCGCGCATTTTTACATCCAGTGGGTACCTCTCATCTTTCAGGTAGCAGAAGGTTCCTCATTCAATTGGGCGAAAATTGTCTCCGATAGTTTGTTCAACAGGATCACAGAGTACCAGGAGAAAAAGGCAGTCGGGAAACCATCCGGATTCTTCATGTCCGCGTATATCATGGACGCAATATGCTCCATGACGCCTTTTCCTTTAATGAATTGGGCTTGGAGTCCAACCCATGAGAAGACTGTCCATGAGTACCACGATAAGCTGTGGGAAAATAATGCGAACAAGTTTATTTATGAGATTTTTAACTGGGTGATGGTGCCCCTGCACATCACCATTTTTGGTCTTTCCCCACCCCGCATCTCGGATAGCATTGATGCGAATCTGATCCGTATCGCAGACTGGTACGTGGAAGAGGAATTCTCCTATTTTAGAGTGTTCGGAGCTACTGTTCCTCCTTCGGCAGTACCGCTATTCATCCCCGACATGCTGGCCTGTCGCGAGATTGCTCAGCAAACAGTAATCGGCGTAGTGAGCAAAGAGCTCAAAGCGTCATCAAATAAGGTATGGCCATTTTTCCCTGTTCGGCTAAATTCCTATTCCTTATTAGATTTCGGACATGCTAAGGCTTAGGCTGCAGCCATTGAATACTTGAGCCTAGTCTCTATCGAGTACAAAAGGCATGATCCTCAGGGAATTGTAAGCACTCATTTGGGAAATTGTGGATTAAAAAGGTTCGAACATGAATGTTCGCCCTCGGATGATGTTTTCCGAGGGGCGAGGTCCTATTCGGAGGTGCAATTTCGAATCACATCCCTAGCACCCGAAGACATGACCTCAGTTTTAAAATTTCAGGAGCATAGGAAACGATGTCTCCCCATGGTGCTGGGAGGTTTGGGACTTTCCAAGGATAAAGAAAAAGAGGCCGAAAGTTATGAGGGGAAAACCTCCAACCCTGAAAAACATCAGGAAGGGGAGCAGGAGAAGGATCCTGAGCGGGAGAAGAATCCCGAAACAGAGAAAAATCCCGAAAAGGAGAAGAGTCCTGAGCAGGAGAAGAATCCAGAAAAGGAGAAGAGTCTTGAGTGGGAGGAGAATCCCAAAACAGAAAAAGAGACTACTGATCCTCCCAAGGAGCATAGTCCGGAGGTGGAAATAAAAGACACAGACCCACTAGAAACTCAGAATCCGGAGGCAGGGACGAAGACCTCTGACCACACTAGGCAGGGAAAGAGCAAGATCCACTCAGCACACTAGGGAAGGGTGCGAAGCAGATCATGCAACCCATCACCTCTGTCACACCCTTGTAGTCGGCACGGGGAGATGCTAGCGAGGTATGGATATTTGGTGAAGAATTGAGACCTATAAGGGCAGAGGAACTCCCTCCTAATGAATTCTTCTTTGACAAAAAGAGGAAAGCTGTGGTGAAGCAAGAATTTTATGAAGAGGGAGAGTCCACTGTTAAAAAATTCAAAGTGGTGACCGATGGGATGAATAAAAGGAAAAATGAATTTGCCACGGAGATTGCAGGAATGCTAGGAGCGTATGCGACGACAAATCAATTCTCGGTCGAAATGTTAAAGAAGCAGCTCAAAGAAAAAAATCGCCTGATCAAGACTCTTGAGGCCAGGGTGGCTTCGGCAGCAGAAAGCGCTAAGAGTCAAGCAAGTGGAGAAATAGAGCTAGCCCGATTGGCCGATAAGAAAGAAATTGAAGTCCTCAAGACCAAGCTGGAACAAGCAAATTCTACGATCCGAGAATTTTGGGTACAATCAGGTCAGCAGGGGGATAGGATCACACAGCTGCAGGCTCAATTAGAGGTCGCAGAAAGCAAGGTAATCGACATCGAGATTGTCAAATCCCGAGCAATCGATATTCAGAGCAAGATCTCCTTCGCTCAACAGAGTTTGCTAAACAAAATAGGAGAGATTCGAGAAGACCGTTTGTTAATACATCGGATCTTTGAAAATCTGACTGACAAAGAAAGAAATGCAGAGGCTACTCGGATCGCTTTCCAAGAGGCAGTGATAGCGACCAACAACAGGTTTTCAGGGCATCCCGGGCTCACAATTGCCGAACAAACCAGGGGTAATATCTTGTTAAAGAATTGGGAACATGATATTACTTTAAGCAAGGAGCAGGCTCAAAAAGTGACGAATTCGTTAGCAGAAGCCTGCAATGCCATAAATGGTGAACTGTTAGGGATGGAGATTGGAGGCGACACAGGGGCGCTAAGACAGATGAATATAGATCAGATTTCTCTTGACATGAAGGAGAAGAATGAGAGGAATTCAACAGAAATCTCTAGGATGGACAGGGTAGACCCGGCTCAAATCGACAAACATTTGATTCAACCTAGTGCACAACTCGGCGCTCTTGAACTCGTCAATGTCCAAATAGATGATAAACTTCCATAGTTGGCCCGAGAGTGCTATTTTGCCGAAGCCAGTTGTCAAGCCAAGCCTTCACAACTTGTGACCCAGTTTGTAGACAAGTGTATCATGTACACTAAATCCATGCGAGGACAGGCACCTAGCACTTCTTGAATATAGAATAAGTGAAATGGAGTTATTTCGCTCCCCCCAGCTGTCAATGCAAAAGCTTCACAGCTCGTATTTCTTTCTTTGGACAAATGTATCATATGTATTAAATCTAAGCAAAAACAAGCACCTAGCACTTTTTTGAAAACGGATTCGGACAGATGGAGTAATTTGTCTCTTCTGAACCAAGAGGCAAATTTTGTATAAATACATCACAAAAAGAAGAGATAAAGGGTTGGACTTTTTCGGAGATCAATTGTAATAGAGTTTTTGCATGAAGGAAGTTAATACAAGCAAATTTGAAGATTCCCGATTCTGTCACGACTGTGTTGCAAGTTTGTTTCGTTATGTTTTTTGTTTCTTTTCATTTTGCTCTACATAATTGATGCGTGTCACTATAATTTAGTACTACCACTACTATAGTAAAAGGATTTCATATTTTCTGTAATTGTCTCTTGTCTTTCCTCTGCACCAGCTATCATCGGGTGTAAGACCAATTTACATTTACAGGATTTTATGTTTATTTACACTATGTCAATTATGTTCATGTCAATTTCTTCTTCTGTGTATACGTGAGTTTTCCACTAACAGGAGCTTTGCGTTACTACAGATAAATGTTTTTCTCCCATCTCACGTTATTTTTACCAAAACAATACAGTTACAGGAAAAGGCCTTCAATTTGCATTCTTATTTCGTTTTTTCATGCAAAAGTTTCTCTTTATTTCGTCCGAATTGAAACAACAAATAAAATCTCTCTTTAAAAATCATTTCCATACTGGAACTATTTCTCAATGACTGTCCCTGCAGCAACTCAACCTAACATTCAACCCAGACTATCTAATCAAATACATATCGCTTTAAATCTTTTCGACACAATCCTTAAAACTGCGAACACCAAGGAGGAATTGGAACGTTCATGGGCAGCCATTGAACAAGATATTACCACTTAGGAACAGTGGGAAGCTAGGCAGCGAGAACGTAGAAACCTTCATTAAGTTTCCTATACTGAAGGTTAGTATAATCCTTTATCAACCATTCATACTTTCGGATGCCTTGACACTGTACTTTTGAGCCTTAAGTACAGACTCAGGAACAACAGGTGTGACAAAGGAACAATAATTGTTCCGTTCAAAGTAATAGCAGGCGTGCAAAAGGAACAACAATTGCTCCATTCAAAGGAACAACAGGCGCACAAAAGGAAGAACAATTGTTCTGTTCAAAGGAATAGTAGGCGTGCAAAAGGAACAACAATTGTTCCATTCAAAGGAACAATAGGTGCGCAAAAGGAACAACAATTGTTCCGTTCAAAGGAACAACAGGTGTGCAAAAGGAACAACAATTGTTCCGTTCAAAGGAACAACAGGTGCGCAAAAGGAAGAGAAATTGTTCCATTCAAAGGGACAGCATGCGCACAAAAGGAACAACAATTGTTCCATTCAAAGGAACAGCAGGCGCGCAAAAAGAACAACAATTGTTCTGTTCAAAGGAACAATGGGTGCGCAAAAGGAACAACAATTGTTCCATTCAAAGGGACAACAGGTGCGCAAAAGGAACAAAAATTGTTCCGTTCAAAGGAACAGCAGGCGGGCAAAAGGAACAACAATTGTTTCGTTCAAAGGAACAACACGTGCTCAAAAGGAACAACAATTGTTCCATTTTTAACCATCTAAATAGTTAATTTTTATAAACCTGGCAATGTATTTTGCTTGAATTCAAGGTTGATTCCTCATCAACTAAATTCATTTATGAGTTGGTTTATTTCAAAATTAAGTAATGGATGGTTTGTTAATGTTATGAATTTCATTATAGTTGCCCAATTACTGTTGTTGAATCATGACACATTCATTTCTCTGTGAAAGACAGGGTTTGGGTGATGAGATGAAGCGGGAGTTCGGAACAGAAAAGAGTGCTAATTGAGTTCATTACAGTTATCCTCCCTAGTTTTGACTTTCTCGAATGACTGTCGAAAATAATAATAAAAAACTAAATAAAATCTACAGAAAAAAAAATTATATACAATATGTATAGTGTCAACAAAATTCAACATTTATGGAGTTGGGGTGGCTAGATTACCTTCCCAACCAACGAAAAATTGAATGGTAGGGTCCTTACTTACCTCTTGGTAGAAAGATTCTTTTGACGGCGGCTATTGATAGAGTCGTAGCCGGTGTCCATTGACCCGAAATGGAGATCCGGACCCGTCGATGGTGCTTAATGTGACTGTGCCATTATCATGGACTTCATTGATTTCGTATGGTCCTAGCCACCGTGTCTGTAATTTTCCTGGAAAATCCCGAAATCTAGAATCATAGAGGAGCACCCAGTTACCTTTTTTAAATGATTTTTTTATATATGCTTGTCATGCCAGGCCATTCTCTGTTGCTGAATAACAGGCGTGCGCTCTACAACAGACATGCATGCTTCGTCCAATTCGTTGAGATGCTGAAGGCGCTGTTTATGTTCTTTTGTAAGATCCAGTTTGATTTCTTGGGCCATCCTTAGAGTCTTGATTTCAAACTCGATTGGGAAGATGGGTTCTTTGCCATAAACTAAATGATAAGGAGAGTAGGCAGTGGTATTACGCCATGTTGTGCGGTAAGCCCATAAGGCATTTGGCAGCTCAGAAGCCCAATTCTATCTGTTTGTTGAGACAATCTTTGTCAGGATTGCCTCCAGGACTTTATTGGTGCTTTCCACTTGCCCATTTTCTTGTGGATGGTACGGAGAAGTAATTCTGTGTTTGATATGATAATTATCCAGGGTGGTGGTGATTCTATGAGCTATAAATTGTGACCCCCCATCAGTAATTACCTCTCTTGGTAGTCCATAGCATACGAATAATTTGAAAAGAAATTTGATGACTACTTCTTCTATTGCATTTGGTAAGGCTTCTGCCTCTACCCATTTAGTCATGTAGTCCATTGCGACTAGAATATAGGCCTTCTGATTTGACTTTGGATTGAAGGGGTCAACGAAGTCTAGTGCCCATCTCTCAAATGGTTCCACAACTACTTGTGCTTTCAAAGGCATTTCATCAACCTAACCTAGTTTTTCCATCCGTTGACAACTATCACAGGTCTGGAAATATCTCTTCGTGTCTCTGAATATTGAGGGCCAATAATAGTCCATCTGTAGAATTTTGTGTCCAGTCATGTGATCTGCAAAATGCCCACCACAGGGCTCATCATGTCCGACCTTTAGTATGTCATAGATTTCGTCATCTCGTACGCATCTGCGGATCTGGAAATCAACTCCTGTATGGAAGAGATATTCGTTGATCTAGGCGAATCGTGCGCTATGCTGGACGATCAGTTTTCTTTCCCTTGATAAAAGATGTGCCGATAATCTTCCCGCTGCCAGGTAATTTTCCACGTCAGCATAGTACGTACCAAGGTGGCTTTGTAGTAATGGAAAACATATGCTCATCTGGAAATCGATCTTCGACTATTAAGGAGTCGTCTGTTTTGGGTATGCGGGATAGGAAGTCTACGGCGAGGTTTTCTCTCTCGGGTTGATCTTTGATGGTGATGTCAAATTCCTACAATAGTAACAACCATCGAGTGACCCTTCCATTAGTAATTGGTTTATTAGCTAGATATCTAATAGCAAAATGATCAGTATACAAAATGACCGTAGCCTGTTATATAATGACAAAATTTATTGATGGCATGTATAACAACTAAAAACTCTTTCTCTGTTACTATATAATTAAGTTCAGCTGGATTAAGATTCTTGCTAATAAAATAAATGGTGTAGGGTTTCTTGTCCCCCTCTTGTTCGAGGACAATGCCTATGGAAATATCTGATGCATCGGTGGAGATGTGAAATGGTATTTTCCAATTTGGCMCCCTYAACACMGGTGTTGTCGAGATCAACTTCTTAAGTCCTGCAAATGCCACATCACACTTGTCAGACCACTGAAATTCTACATTACCAGTCAAAGCATGTAAAGGTGCAGTGGTTCTTGCAAAATTTTCCATAAATCTAYGATAGTATCCTGAAGCGCCAAGGAAACTACGTACCTYAGTTTGTGTGTGTGGTGTAGGTAGATTAAGGATTACCTCTATTTTTGCTGGATCTACCCTAATTCYATTTGCAGAKATATAATTCCCTAGTACAACACCTTCTGTCATCATCATGTGACACTTTTCATGRCTTAAACATAACCTAKTCRCAATGCACCTCTCTAGTATTTTCTCYAGGTTATTCAGTGCTTGATCAAAGTCGTCRCCATAAGGAGTGAAATCATCCATATAGACTTCAAGTCCTTCRCTGATCAGATYGCTGAATATGCTCAAAATGGCCCTTTGAAAAGTGGTTGGAGTGTTACAAAGTCCAAAGGGTAATACTTTGTATGAAAAAGTGCCCCAGGGGCATGTGAATGTAGTTTTATCTTGATCTTCTGGGGAAATCTGAATGTGATTGTACCCACTAAAACCGTCTAAGAAAGAAAATAATTTCTTTCCTGCCAAAGTATCCAGGACTTGGTCAATGAAAGGCAAAGGGAAGTGGTCTTTTTGAGTGGCTTTGTTAAGTTCTCTGTAGTCAACATAGATGCACCATTTCCCATTTTTCTTTGGGACAATCACTAATGGGGAAACCCACCGACTATCTGAGATGGGATATATAAAATCTATGTCCAACAACTTTTGTGATTCTTCTTTAACGATATCCCTGAGCTGAGGATTCAATATTCTCTGTGGCTGTCAGATAGTCTGGGCATCTTTTTCAACATAAATGTGGTGTGTGCAGAGTTGCGGATGAATACCTTTCATATCAGAATATTCCCATGCAAAAGCTTGTTGGTATTTGGAGAGGACTTGAATTAGCTTTTGCTGCTGTTGTTCATCTAAATTGACATTGATGTTTAGAGACCTCCTTGGTGCAATCTCGACGGGTTTGCTATTATGAATGGCTGTAGTTGGAATTTGTTGTTCCATTAAATCTTCCAGCAGGTCTCCCTGTGCTTCACAGTCTAGAACAACTTGGAGCATCTGGCAGGTCGGGTTGCTCATGGTGGCTGGATTATTGATAAACCCACTGATTATGTCATCCTTTAGCTAGTTTTCAAGTCTGAGGGATTCTTCCTGCATAAGAGGGGCTCGTAAATCATTCTCTGGGTATCGCGGTTGTGGAAATTGTGGATATACGAAAGTTGGACTTGGTTTAGCAGGAGGATATAAAGTGAGGTTCTTTGTGATACCCCCTCTAGTGATTGTCATATTACCTTCTCGACATCCTATGTATGCATCTGCTGTTGCAAGACATGGTCTGCCCAATATCAATGGATGCCCTTCAAGTCCACTTCTTGGGTTGATGATGAGGAAGTCTGCCGGATATTCCCAAGAGTCGACGGAGATGGCTATATCATGTAATGTACCAACTGGTTGAACTACCGATCAATCTACTAACTGCAACATTATTGCAGTGGGTTCGAAGGAGTTAAAACCCAGGGTATTGCAGGTTTCCATAGTCAAGATGTTGATGGCTGCTCCCAAATCAACTAGTGTATTGGGAAAAGAACAACCTTGGATTTTCATTATCACTATGGGATTCCCCGGATCTGCATATTTAATCGGTTCTTGTCTACCTAAAATTAGATCGGATAAGGCTCCTACCACGCGGACTGTTGATGATGGATTTTTTATTTTTCTGATGGGATTTTCCCCACATAACTCCTTGATCATTTTTGCGTAGATTGGGATGTCTTGAAGAGCTTGCAGGAGTGGAATATTGATATATAAATTCTTGAGTTCCCCTACAATGCTAAAGTTTGGATATACGGTTGGTTTTGCTATCATCAATCTTTGGGGGAATGGAGGGGAGGGAGTTGCATCCTTATCAGGATCTTGTGATCCGACTGTGTTTCCCCCCTGCTCGATTTCTTCTGTTATT
Source organism: Picea mariana (assembly GCA_032191745.1). Classification (NCBI taxonomy): domain Eukaryota; kingdom Viridiplantae; phylum Streptophyta; class Pinopsida; order Pinales; family Pinaceae; genus Picea; species Picea mariana. The sequence continues at coordinate 12,277 of JASDQU010261986.1, forward strand.
ACCACAGTCAAAGGTGTTATTGCTGGTTGTTTTTCACTCTCCTGCTCTTGAAAAACGTTATTTTCTTTAGGAGAGATTATTCGTCCCGATCTCAACCGTAGTTCGTTGCACCCTACTGAGCTGGTTTCTCCATTCTCCATAATCTGGATGAGTTGAGCCGGTCTATTATTTGGATTTGGGTGAGGTTGGGCTGGTAGTTGAGGGCGCGATTGGGATTGTGGGTTTTGGGGCAATTGGAGTGGTGCTTGTAACGTAGGCTGAGTTTGAGGGGCCATCCCCATGGGTTGGTTGTTTATCCCCACGGGGCACTGCCAATTCAGATTCCAATTTGGGTTTTGGGTAGTCATGTTGGGCCACTCTAAAGGGTAGATGTTGTTATTTGAGTTTTTCCAGGATGAGGTGGGATATTGTGAGTTAGGCCAAGTGGAAACTGTAGTTGGCTGATTCTGCCAGGCAGGATTTGCAACGGGCTGGTTTTGCCAAGTGGGATTTGCAGGTGGGTATTGCTGGGGCTGCCAGTTCTGATTAGTGAACGACTAACCTTGCCATGTGATACCAGGAGCTTGTTGCTGATTATACTATCCAGAGAAGAAAGAGGAAGGGTCCTGCAGTGTATTTGGAGGCCGATTCTGCCATTGACGACACTGAGCCATCAGATATAATGGCTTTGTTTCTTCTTCTTCTTTTAAAAAGACAGCTTTCAGTCCAGGAAGTGATGAGAATTGTTATGTGTCGTGATCCTTGGTGCAGATAGTGCAGACCCGGACCACGTCCAAAGGGCAATCCCTTGGACCATGTTTTCTTCTGCACCTGTGGAAAAATATGGTCAACGTTTGTTCTGCTTCTGTTTTTTTCTGTTTGGCCTGCAACACATCCAATTGTGTATTCAAAGTGCTTAGAATATCTGTTTTGAAGTTTTCTAAGAGATTACCAACTTCAGCTAGTGTAACACCCCCACTGGCAATATTGCTATTTCTGGTGAGGGGGGTACGCATCCCTGATCTGGTTCGTGAACTTCCTCTTGAGCACCTGATGCACAGTAGGACGATGTCATCATAAGTTTCTTGATAAATGTCACCCTTCCCCATTAAATTCAACGTTTCTACCCATTCATCTTTCATACCTTTAATCAAATTTGCCTTAAGTACTTCACCTGGTAACGTGCCATAGGGTGATCTTTGTAAATTATATTGAAATCTCTCGACATATTCTTCTAATGATTCATTTTCTTTTGCAGTCATTTGAAAGATTTCATCTTTTAAGTCTTTGGTTCTACAATAATCCTGATATTTTGTCAAGAAGGCTTGTTTCATCTCATCCCATGAGTTTATAGTTCCTCCCCCTAATCCCATGAACCAATGTAGAGCTGCTCCTTTCAAAGTGGAGGGGAACAATTTTAATTTTTGGGGTTCAGAGGTGTAATCATACCCTCTACATAGGACATCAAATTCAAATAAGAATGCATCCGGGTCTTCTGAGATTAATCCATGAAAGGTTGGCAGGTTTTGTAGGGGAATTACCTTCATGGGGGCATTGGTGATTCTATCAACTATCGGATATTCCAAAGTGAAAGTATGGGGATGATGTGGATTTGGTTGTGCCATTTGATAAAAAATATGCCAGAAATCTTCATGGATTTCTTGATCCGGATATTTTATTTGAATTGATTGGTTATCTTATCCTCTAGGGGATTTGATTGCACTCCCTCTATCTGGGATTTTGGGTATGCCTTCTTCTTTGACAGGAGATTCATGATCGGGTGGTGGGTCTGTCTTAGATATCCCACTGGTTTCTCCTTCTCCTTCCTCCAGATTACAAGTGTTTCCCTCTTCTAAAGAGTTGAGGGGTGGAAGATCCGTGCTCTAAAAGCTTTTCTTAGTCCCTTCAGTTTTGATATGAATCTTGGTGTGGGTTGCAGTTGGTGAAACTACCACCTGAGGGATTCGGGTAGATCCTTTCCTAGGTCTAACCGAAGCTTGAGATTCTGCTTTTTGGATGATGTCGTCTATGAAAGTGCTTCTTCTAGGGAGCACCGAGCCCTGGGCTTTGGTAATTTTTTGTGGGGGTTTTGGTTTTTCAAGATCTTTCTTCTTAGTCATACACACTTCACACAAAAAAATAAAAATCAAGAAAGAAAAAAAAACACCTATGCAACCTCTTAATGCGTCAGCTGGAGGTAGGCACAGGTATAAGAATCTTACTTATTGCCTGTGTAGGTTCTTACCTTCCATCTTTAATACCTCATCCTCCAGAGGCACAATATATGCTACCTTTGACATTCTTCCCCGACAATCGTGCCAAAATGTTAGTCTCTAAAGATGTCTAAAACCAACCTTAGTTTAACATTAATTTATCAACTTGAGGATTCGTCTTTTATCTCAAGGAATATCGGTAAAGTTTATGCAGATAGCTCGTAGAGGCTAAAATCGTGTAGTGAAAGAAAATCTGAGTTTATCAACAATCAAGTTCCTCAAACATTCATTAAATATTCTAGGAATTGAAATCTAAAGCTGTGCAATGGAAATGAACTAATTAATCTATTGAATTCATTTTAAGAGCAGTAATTGAATCTAGATAAAGACTTGTAGAAATGACTATTATTATGAATCAAATTGCTGGAAAGAAAAAGGCGAATTACTCTATCTATGGAAAGAAACAGAGACTGTAATCTAGTCGAAAATAAACAACAATAGTATTTCTATTGAAAGGAACAACAACTATATTCTAACGGAAAGGAACAACAAATGTAAACTAAGTAAAAGGAATAGCAAATGTAAACTAAGTAAAAGGAACAACAAATGTAAACTAAGTGAAAGGAACAACAAACATGAACTTATGAGGAACTGTCACACATCAAATATCAGTAATAGGAATTGGAACAACAATCATCTAATGCTTCAAGGAATATCTATCTCTTGCAATTGACACAAAATCATCAACACACTTATGCATTCATTTAACTACTATAAAGGAGAATCGAATCACAAAACAGAAATTGAACTGATACATTTACAGGTCGAACAATAGCTCCTTCAGACTGGGCCCTTGGTCCTTAGAAGCATTGCTATTTGAAATTTAGTATATAGAAATGATAAAACTGCTCAAAGCTTCTATTGATTTCATAGTTGGTACAACATTTTACAAAAGCTGCTAACTCATAACAATTCTAAGTTCTAAGTTCTTGGGTGCAATTCTTCTACCTCTTTTCAAGATCTATTTACCCCTTATATATTACAATAATCTGGGTAAATTAAGCTATCCCAAGGATCGAGAGATGCTCAGGATTGCTTTACTATTACAAT
>JASDQU010261989.1:0-12343 GCA_032191745.1 Picea mariana
AACGTTAGCAAAGAAACCATCAGAATGGGCCCAAAACACCATAAATATACTCAACACCATTCCTACTGCAGACCTTTATACTATTGGAGTTAAAGACATAACTACATTGATTATCTGGGCCAAGAGGATTATTGCTAAACATAACCTGTTGAAATCAGTCCAAACCAAGGCAACACTGATGGAGCAAAGTGTGCAAGAGTTCAAGGATTTTTTTATCAAAGGCCTTCCACCATTTTGGGATGGAAAAAGAAAATTGTATGATCATGAAGAATACAATTCTCATTTGAATCAGTGCAGAATGGATCATTCCAAATTCAAAACCCTAGAAGAAAATCTGAAAGGAGCTACACTAGTAGAGCATCTGATTACAGACTTTGAAATTCTGAATTAGTTCAAAGAAGTCAATATTGGATTGTTATTCATGTCATATGCTTCCTACATTGACCTGAATATTTTGATAAAGGAAATGACAGATTATGATATCCCTTCTAACTTGGAATGGAAGGAGATAGTGTGGCTCGGTAAGACAAAATGAAATTTTCCATGGTCCAGTAGATGATGCCTAGATGTCACTGAAGATGGCAGATCACATGGAAGACCAGAGTAGAACAAGTGGCAAAGAAATAAATTGTAATGCCAGAGGAGACAGAATCCAGATCATGAAACATTTTCTCTCTAATCATTGTAATCGGTTTCAAAACCAAAATTCTCCTTGTAAATATTGTAGTCGGTTTCAAAACTGAAACGTTTCATTTTAATCATTGTAATCGGTTTCAAACCATAGGAACTCAGCGTGTATAAATATTAGGAGTTCCAAATGTATTAGAGGTTGGCAGAAGTGCAAGGGCACATTTGTAGCTATTTGGAACCTAAATGTAACTTTCTAAAGCTGAATAGAATACACATGCAAATGTCTTGAAGTTTCTATGAAAATATTCTAATGGTGGTGGTCTAAGTTTTGTCTCCTCTCTTTGTATGTATTTCATGTATGTTTAAATTTCATTTTCATTGTATTCTATTTAAATTGGATAGTTAAAGGCCAATAATTCATCTTGTGATGCTCTTGGCTTAAGCAATTTAAACTATGTTAAGTTCTTCCTAACTAAGTCAGAATTCATTTATTCAATGCTCTGATATAGTTATATGTTTTTCCTTTTCTTATTACACTCTACAAATATACAATTTATAACTTAGATTCATCACCTCATTTATCCTTTATCTTCTGGAGAGTTCTACCGACCATTCATTGCTTCCATCTATTTTTGAAGTTTGACTCCATATCCCTTAGTGTCCCTCTGCTTCCTTGCCAACAAAATTATAAAAAACCCTTCAAAGCAACAAAACCTAGCCAATGATTTGTTAAATAAAATTCATCTATTAAATACCAAGTGATAGGAGAGATCCCTCTCTGAGATGAGTAGGCTAGTACCCAACTCTAATGTTGGTTTTTAGGTTACCTATGTCATTTGTTTTATTAGCCAAACAAATTTACTGAGTGCTAACATGTGCTATCAGAATTCCCTACTAGAATTTATTCAAGTGTTGACATCAATGAAAACCAGCCCAAATAATCAACACAACTTCCCAAAGCACTGAAGACTGAAGTCATGAAATAATGTTGGTCGTTGATTTATGATTCTCAGGAATATTTTTTGGCCGTTGGATTAAGCCAGTGGAATAGAGTAAGTGTGGATCATTGATCAACAATAAGATATCACCGCCATTTTGTGACTTATTCGACAGGTAAATATTTAGAGGGATTGAACTACTTCATAGCTCGAGTATCCCGAGGTCCCAGAGTCATGAATAGCCGAATACCCAAAGAATGGGAGCTCCTTTGTGCCTAAGCCCACGATCCTAGCTCATGGACTTGTGAAGGTTATTAATCAGGGAATTGTTGATAATCACTACGACGATATTTTCTCCGGAGGAGTTGGAAAGTTGCAAAAGTCGGAGTCTCGAAACTATGAAATCCCAAAGTAAACAAGAATTGTCTTCTCAACTGCAGATTAAGTGTTGACCATCTATTTGTTTTAAAACTTTGGATAAGACAGGATCATCCATCCAATGGAAGATTAACTATTGGCTGTCCGATATAGTATACACACTTCGACAAAATGCACTCTGGGAAGGTTGAATGACTGCAAAGGATGGAAGTTCGAAGAATGAAGTTTCAAAGTAAATGGCAGTTGTCCATCTCAACATGCAATTAGAATGTGACCTTCTGATCTTGATAAGTGATTAAGCACTCGTTTGGCTTAGCACCTAGTCACCACCTATGGTCATATGGAATAGAGGTACCGAAGTGTTTTTGTGTGAAATTTAACACACAGAATAAGAAATTTATCTCGGTCAAGAAGGAACATTGAACCAGATAGGATCTAAACTTTATCTTGATTTACCTTAAGTAATACAATACTTGCAATGCATTAAAAAAATTAGACCTGATCAAAGAAAATTGAGAATGAAATAAAGAGGCATGGGATCGAGTTAAAAATCAAATCGATCCATATAAGTGATTGATTTATGAAAAGCATTCTCACTAAATTGAAAATCCTTCACGATAATGTTTGAATAATAATGGATAAAAACAAACATTATTATTGTTAATTTTAATTAAGAGGTGCGATGGTCCAAACAAAGGGACACAATGCTTCATATCTCACACTAGTTGGGATACTATATCATCAAAAAGGAACTGTGAAGAAGAAGTGTCTCTGCAGTCCATATCAGAATATCAAAAAAGAAGCAGAGTCCAACACAAGAAATTAATGATACTTACGCAGTGAGGGTAGAAGGGAGGAGCAAGGAAGGATTCATATCTTTTACAAGTTAAGGGAGTTGATGCTTCTTAGGGTTGTTTCCCTAAATACAAGGGATTTGGTGCTTCCTAGGGTTGGTTCCCTAAAGACAAGGGATTTGGTGCTTCCTAGGGTTGGTGCCCTGAAGAAGGGGATTTGTGTCTCCTAGAGTTGGTGCTCTAAAAAGGAATGATGTTCCTCACCATTCTTTATAAACCTTGTAATTCCTATTAGTTATATTTATATAATTGATTTTACATACAAGTCCATTATTGATCTATTGTCGTAATTAATAAAATATAAAATTAATTGCTAATTTTTCAAAAAAAGGGTAATATTGATTCACCTCCCTTCTCATTATTCCAACAATTGGTGTCAGAGCAAGTGCCTTTAGCACAGTCTAACAACTAGAAGGTAGATCCTAAAGAAATGGATCAACAAGAGGGAATTTCTTCCAACAAAGCACCATTGTTCAATGGAGGTGGCTATTCTCTCTAGAAAATAATAATGGAAATCTTCCTCTTGGCCCTTGGTTTTGATATCTGGAAATCTGTTGTAGATGGTTACACTGCACCAACTAATCCACCCACACATGTTGCAGGAAACACGATATGCAATGACAACTCAAGAGTAATTAATGCAATTCTAGGAGGGTTGACAAATTCTATATGTCTGAAGGTTATGCTTTATAAGTCATCTAAGGAAATATGGGACAAATTAGAGGTTGTATATGAAGGAGTAGAAAAGTCAGGGAAGCCAAACTACAAACCTATAGAACTTAGTTTGAAAATTTGAAGATGAAATAAGAATAAAACATTGTTGAATACTTTCATAGGGTATATGAGGAATTTAATTCAATCAGAGAAGTAGGAGAAGAAATTACTGATAAACCTATTGTGAAAAAGATACTAAGGTCATTACCTATGAGATATGAAGCCAATATTTCTACAATTGAATATAGGCCAAAACTTGAAAAACTCACAGTAAATCAACTTCATGGAATTTTTATAGCATATGAGATGAGAAAGGGAATGAAAAAACCATAAAAACAGATTCAACCTTTAAAACATCTTAAAAAATGATGAGGCATGAGCAAATTATCGATGACGAGTTATCAGATATATCTGATGAGGAAACTTCCAACTTCATAAAGAAATTCCAGAAAGGGATTGGGAAATACAAATAAAAGATTCCTCTAATATGTTTCAACTGTGGAAAAATTGGACACTTTTCTAATAAATGTCCCTATCCTAAGGAGGAGGAAAGTGATGATGAAAGAACCTTAAAAAATTAGAAGAAAAGAAAACTAATGATAAAAACAAGTTCTACAAGAAAAATAAAATGTTCTTTACCTAAGAAGACAGTAGCTCATCGGAAGTGTTATCACTAAAAAATTGTCCGCAACATTGCACATAATGGTTAAAGAAAAACATCAATGCCAGCAACAATTAGTCCACCTACAGCACCAAATTCCACCAAAAAGGAAAAAAATATATATACTTGGTTCAAAAATCAAAGGGCGCAAATTCACCAAAGGGAGCGCGCGCACAGTGCGCATAATGCGCAGGATAACACAAGCCTCAACACGCACTATGTGCAAGATGCACGACTGTCTACGAGAAAATCCACACACTCCTATGAACGACGTATTTATGAATCTTGTCAGCCCTTCAACCACTTCTAGTCTGACCCCCAACACAATTTGACACTCATATCTAAGAGAAATCGATCCTGGAGGTTGGTCAAGGGATAGGAATTGCCCTAAAAGGCCCCTTGTTCACACTATAAACCGATTATATCTTGCCGTGTATGGATGCTATAAATATGTTCCATGGGTGTGCTAGAAAAATAAGAACTTCAAGGTTTTTTTTATGTTGCAAGAATTCTTCTTTGAGAATCCTCTTTTCTCTTTGAATCATTCAAGCACCATTGCAATAGGCCATTCCACTCACCTCTTGAGGGAATTGGCATTGTATTTCTTCATCATTATCATTTCTTCCATTGTATGAAGAGAAGAGATCTCTATTATGGAACTCAAGATCCCTCCCAAGGCGGAAGAGGGGAATCATAAGTCCCTGCCTTTCTCTACGACGTTTAGTCTATCAATATATTGATCCATTGGTAGCTATATGTTGGTCATTTTTTTATTTTCATGGTTCTAGTTATTCAAGCTTCTCTAACATTTATTTCTTAGTTGTTTTTAGTTTTATTTCTTTGTTTTCATGTGTATTTTATTAATCTAATCAAATCACAAACTTATGTCTTGTTTAGCTGGCTTAACTAAGCATGCAGGTGTTGTGTTTTTTTCTCACCCAAGTGACAAAACCAACACAACAAGAAGAAAATGAAGAAGAGGAACCAAAGCTTCTATTTATGGGAATAAAAACTCAAGATGATAATCATTTATAAGAGGAAGAAGAAGTGAACTTCGAAGAACAATTCCTTCGTGTAATTTAAGAACTAAGAAAAACTAAAAAACAAAACAGGTTACTAAGGGAAGAGCTTCTAGAAATTGAAGAAGCTACTAAATCAAGAGAGAAGGAAGTTTCCAAAAAAAATATTGAGTTGGAACAATTGATTATCAAGTTAAAAAATCAACTCCAAGAAACCAAAAGAAAAGAATAAATATTGAATAAAGAACTCAGTGAGAAACAACAAATGAGTAAGATATCGGAGGATGAAATAGTTCAACTAAAAGGGAAACTAGAAAAGGAAGATATTAAGTCTAAATTTGAAAACAGCTCAAAAATATTGAATAACATTCTTAGTAGTTAGATATCATCAAATGATAAGATAGGACTAGGATATGATCCCTCTACAGAACAAGAAAATGACAAAATCAGCTATGCATATGTTCTTAAGAAACCCAAAAATAGAAAAGAAAAGAAAACAAAAACAATACCATTTGAAACTATCCCAAATAAACATAAATCTGTACCTTCTACTAATGAAAAATATAACGAAAATAATAGATTCATCAAAAGGAATCCCTCCAACAGAAATCAATATATCTTCCTTGGTTATTGATATTCCTACAAAAATTTTGGACATAAAGCAATACACTATAAAGCTTATAGAGAGTACAATCCAAGAAATGTTCAGAGATATGAAAATATTAAGGATAATGCAAAAAGAAGAAACTATAATAACTCCTTCTCTCCCTTAAAAGACTACAATGTTGAATATTACAAATGAAACAATTATGGTCATAAATCTAGTGAATGTAGATTTCCAAAATATGACGAAAAAATAAATATTCCCAATATTAAAAAAGTATGGAAGAAAAAGAAAACAGAGTGCAATGTAGACTTATATGCGAGAAATCACGGATTTCAGTGGTATATAGATAGTGGATGTTCCAAACACATGAATGGATATCAAATTAAATTTCTCAAGTTAAACAAGAAAGGAAAAAGAAAAGTGACTTTTGGAGATAATATGTCAGCCAAAATACTAGGAAAATGCACTGTCAGTTTAGGAAATAATAAAACCAAAGGAGATGTACTTCTGGTAGAAAATCTCAAACCTAATCTACTAAGTGTAATTCAAACATGTGATCAGGGTCACATACTTACTTTTGATTCTCATAAATGTGAGATCAGATAATAAAAAAAAAGAAAAAAAAAGAGGACATTGGAAAGCTAGTGGCAGTTGCACCAAGAACATCTAGCAATGTGTACATCCTTAATATAGATGAAGAAGAAAAATGTTGTTTAAGCCAAGTATATGAAACATGTCTATTTCATAGAAGGTTTTGACATTTATAATTTGACAAATTGATCAAAGCACATGAGAAAGAGGCATTTAGGGACCTACCAAAAGTGGTTAAGCCTTCAGATTCTATTTGTAAAAATTGTCAAATAGGAAAGAAAACAATAGTTAGGTTCAAAACAAAAGAGCATTCCACAACAAAAAACATTAGAAATTATTCACACATATATATGTGGACTTACTAGAACTAAAAGTACTTATGGTGAGAAATATTTTATGCTGATTGTTGATGATTACATAAGATTGACCTGGGTATACTTTATAAAATAAAAATCAAAATCCTTTGAGAAATTCAAAACATACAAAGCCCTTGTAGAAAATTAAATAGATCACAAAATTAAATGTTTGAGATCAGACAATGGAGGAGAATTCACCTCTAAATAGTTCATTCAATTCTGTGAAAATCATGGTATCAAGAGACAATTTTCATCTCCCAGGACTCCTCAACGAAATCAAGTGGTATAAAGGAAAAACATAACAGTTCAAGAAGCTGCAAGAACCATGCTAAATGAAGCCAAGATTCTAGACAAATTATGGAGAGATCCAATCTACACAACAATACACATACTTAATAGAAATCAGTTGAGACCCAGCCATGACAAAACCCCTTATGAACTATGGTTTGGGAGGCCAACATCTATAAAACAATTTAGAACTTTTGGAAGTAAATGTTACATTATGAATGATGAAGATAACTTAGGAAAGTTTGATCCAAGATCTAATGAAGGAATATTTTTAGGGTATTCATCTAATAAGAAAGCATACAGATGTTATAATCTTATACTACTGAAGATAGTGGAAAGTGACAATGTAAAGATAGATGATCTAAAAAATACCATATTGCAAGACATTGAGAAAAAATATCAACAAGAATATGATGATGTAGAAACTCAGCAAGAAGATAATGATAATGAAACATGGGAAATTGAACCACATACTAATGAAGAAGACAATGAAGAAATTCCCTTGCCAAAAGCTCCATCAAAAAGAGTTCATAAAAATCATCTTGATTGAAAAACAATCCTCCACTCAAACTCATTCAATAAAGGTGAATCTCCATTCATAAATTCAACCCCTTCGTATGGTTTGTCTTATGTGCATAATTAAATTCAACCACTTCTTTATCAATTTTTTCAAAAAGGGTGATTCTTCATGCATAAAATACCTTTACGCGAATTCAAACAATGGTTGTGGCACCTGATATAATGACAAATTGCGACAATTAGACAATCGTCGCACCTTGGCAAACTATATCCTCCGATGATGTCGCTCTTTGCACTATGTAGTGCCCACAACTATGTCACATTGTGTGTTATGTAGTGTCCGCGACTATGTCGTACTGTGTGTTATGTAGTTCCTGTGTCAATGTCACACTGTGCACTTCTATGTGTCCGAGTCGTTGTCGAAATTTTTCTAATTTTTTAAGTGTGCTTGTAACTATCACACTTTTCCACAGTGATTCGAAAAGATATTTTAAACGAAAATGGTTGAGTTATTAAGCATGTGTTAAATTACCATTTAGGAAAATAATGAAAGAGGAAACATAGCAACCATTAAGCAATATACAGATCTGGAAATAAGCATGAATAACAACAAACCATAAACACCAAAGTGATAACGGAGTTCGACAATCTCACCTTCATCTCCGGGCCTTTGTCTCAATGGGTGAGGCTTCTTATTTATGTTCGAAGATTTAAATGTGCATCATGAAAGTGTTAGTTGATTACAAAAATGATTTGGTCATGTTCTACCAGATCTCAAGAACCCATCAAAATTGAGGGCACTGAAAACATATGAACAAAGCTCCCAGAAATGGCCCACAAAGGTGTGCTCCTCATTAGCTTCCCTGCATAAAAATGGATTTGCCTCAACAATTCAATAACATTTTCCTATTCTGAATCTCTCTTCATGGCTCCATGAACCTCTGGTTTATATAGACTAGAAGTGGGTAACAACCTCCCAACTTCCCCCCAAGATCTGGCCTCAAAAAGGGCCCAAGTGTTGAAATGGATACTTGACACTGAGAGGTGGGGGGGGTGAATCAATGTCACAAAACTTTGGACAATTTTCCACTTTTCACAAATTAACTGAACAACAATTATTTATTTCATTTTCTCAATCAATATATATATATATATATATAAGAAAAAATATTTTATTTATTGAAATAACTTGAATGAATACATACGATCAATCTTTTAATATCATATTCATACAACTATGAGAGACCCAACTCTCTATTACAAGACCCATCTTGTAGTTCTCATATCCAACTGATAAATGAGGAATCCAACCCTCATAACAAGTCCCATCTTGTTGATCTCAGATCCAACTGAGATGTGAGGAATCCAATCCTCATACAAGGCCCAACTTGTAAATAGGCACCAACTTGATAGAATGAACCTTCATTCAATCCATTATATATAAAGATATATACTTCAACAAATTCAACTTCACAATATTCTCACCATTCTTTCTTGTTTATATAGTGATCCGAAAATTGAAGCTTAGCAATTACACACTATAACCTCAATTTTATCAAGACCTTTTTCTGACGGTGCATGTGAATATGACAACAAAAAAGAATTAAATAATTAAGAGCAATAAAATATAACACAAGAATTCAAACCATCAACTAATTGTACACAAGATATATTATTCTCTGTCTCAGAAACCTGATGCAATAGATGACACTAGAAACGGAGTAGTAGAACTCCCATAAACTACCTCCAAAACTCAGCTACTCTGCACTTCTCAAGACTACTTGACCTTGGTAAGTTCTTCCTCGACTTGCTTCAAGATTATTTACTAATTATTTCTTGTTTCAAACCTCACAATGGATTGGTTTATATATCCATTAGGTAGAGGGATCAAATCCCAACATCCCACTTTTCGTGGCACTCAATTTGGCCCAATATCCACCAAGATATGGCCAAATAGCCAAAAATGGTTAATAAAATCAATAAAAAACCATAAAGATATGGTTAAAAACCCACTTTATGTTTAATATAGGGCTTAAGCCCCCAAAAAAGGATGCGTGCCCCCAATTATGGGTCACATGCATCTTAATTTGGCCAAGCGCTAACCCAAAGGTCTAAGCTCTATCCCTTAAATCATGTTAGCTCCTAGTTTCGTGGGTATATGCATAGAACCTTCGGTCAAAGGAATAAACCTCCCACACATATTTCAAGTGGATAAGCACCTAGCTCTCGGTTCTTTTGGCAGATGATAGGACCACACCCTTTTTTTAATGGATGGTGGTTATGCCGCGCCCTTGATCGTGTTCTATGATAAGAGACCATGGGCTGGGGCTTATCCCTAGCCCCTTTGCGCCATTTCTTAACATACAATGCCACATATATATTATAATTTGGGTTATATGGAGCAAGAAACACATGGGAGCGTTGGCTATTGGGTCCTTTGTGAAAGCACTATTCTCTTTGGGAGAGGTCTTCGGTTCAATTCCTGCTACTCCACAATATTTTTTCCAATGAACTTAATGTCCAACCAATGGGTGCCACATGGCACCCCACCATTTGTTGTCCTCCGATGCCACGTGTCAACATGCTATTGGTCCCTGTCACTATCCAGTCATTACCTACCCTGCCATGTGGCACTTGTAAGAGTGTTCCAACGTTTCACGCTTTCATGTCAACATGATGACGTCATCGTTGATTTTTTTACTGTTGACTTGTTGACTTTTTGTCTGTTTGACTTTTCGAACAGAACGCGATATCAAGAGCATACAACGTCCGTTTGAACCCGTTCAAGTTGCGTTGTGTTCGTATAGACTAGGTCTACACACATGTCCATTTTGACGCCATTCTGAGAACATTTATTTTTAGGCCTTTCTGAGCCCCATCAAGCTCCTGGATCTGAATCTAGATCACACCTTCCTACTAAAGACCTTTTGGTCCCCAAAAGGTTTATTACATCAATTGAATACATCCTTACATCAATCGAATAATGAAAAACAACCTAGACTTAACATTAACTAGACTCAATAAGTGATTTCATAAATCAAATCACTTTTATTACATCAATGACAATGACACTAACTAAATTTACATATAGGGCATAAAATCTGCCCAGTTCCAGTCGGACGACCCATCTTCTGCCAACGGAGTGTCACGGTCATTCCTCTGCTTCTCTTCAACATCCACCTGTTGTCCTCTTGCAACGTCCTTTTTCTCCTCGACAACGTCCTTATGTTCCTTTGCAACATCTGTCTTCTGCTCGGGCCCTTCAGGATTTATTGAGCATCGCAACTCTGGATGCAGCTTCCAACAAATATCTTCACAATGTCCGCTCTTCTAAAAATGTAAGCAAGAGTTTCTTTCTCGAAGAAACTTGATGGAATCACGCCCTGACTGATTCAAATCCCATTTGGATTTATCTGACTCCTGCCCTAGCTGCATTGACTTTGCTTGCAAATTCTTTTTGACCTGCAGTCTTGCGTCATCGCGTCTTGGCATACTTTGTGTCACCATGATCTTTCTTCCATATATTTTTTGGTTCCAATAGTCTACAACACAATGGTTATTACTGTTACAAAACGTCCATGGAATCATTTTTCTGATAAGGTTCATGACTCTAGCATGCTCATCAGTAAAGGTGGGTGAAGGTGATTTATACCTTTCAACATGTTTACCTTTCTTTCATGACTCATTGTTTGCGTCGCTGCTAGTGCGAGCTATCTGTTTTCCTTGATGATTCTGAAACCATTCTGGTGTCAATTCTAGATGTCGCTCCCAACAGTGGTCAACATCGTGTCCGAACTTCTGACAGTGTGTGCAATGAATTACTGGACTGTCGTCCTCAGAAGATTCTCCTACGTATCCCAATCCTTCCCGCAGTGGATGCTCATGCACTTCAGTCAGCTCAACTCTACCTTGTCCATATTTTCCAAGGCCTTGTACCTTCCGGTATCCAAACTTTGATAGCATTCTCATATCGACTCCTTGTTAGAATATAGAAGATTTTTCTCGTTTTACCATTGATGATACCCTTGTCACCCGACCATAGACCGAATCCACCCTCCAAGCACCCTGACCTTGATAGAGAAGAGAATCCTGGTAACAATCCAATAGCCAAGAGAGGCTAATGCACCAAGCAAGAATAGAAACCAAGTTGGTAAGATAATCCCACCCAGAGGCTAGCGCACACCTTCCAAGAAACTTGTGCACAAGCTGCTACTGCACCTGCACAGATCCAGTTCTCCCTGCAACTACTGAGATGTGAATAATGAGAAATAGTGCCCTGTATTTATAGTAGTTTGGGCAGTTTCATTGGGGCCGACTTCTCCTTATGGGTACTAATAAATTCATTTTAAATATATTTCTGCAGCTAACAACTTGTCTAAGGTTTCCTTCATTTATTTTCTTTCGTCCGGAATATTCTAATCTCGTCATAGGTCTTAATAGAGGTTCATACCTACCAAAGTTACCATAATATTAACACTCCCTCCTAGCTAGGTGTTATCACCCCATAAATTATGGGAATCAGTTGATGACTTGGATATTTTCTGTATCTGGTGATTTGGTTGACAAATGATATTGCATTCTCCAAATAATTTGTGAAAGGAAAAAGAAAAAGCAAAAAGAAAAGAAAAAGAAAAGAGGGCAAAAAGATTTGAAATAAAAGCCCCATGCAATAACAAGTGACTTGGTCATACCTTTCAAGCATGACCAAGTTCTTTTAAATTTCCAATGTTGATAGGTTAGTGAATACATCTGATCAGACCATCTAATCCTGATCAGATAGCCCCTAGG
>JASDQU010261990.1:0-15575 GCA_032191745.1 Picea mariana
TTTTGAGAAACTGTTTGGCTATCTCAGAAGAAGAAACTACGACTGTAGGGACAGAGCCCAAGCGGAGAAAGAAAATGGGACCATATTTGTCAGCAAGGCTTTTAAAAGTACGGTGAGCAGGGAGTACCAATTGGTGGAGGTTTCCGATGATGGGCAATGCATAGGGTCCTGGAGGGAATCTGGCACGAATCCTTCTATTGTGCGAGAACCATATGAAGAAGAAAGAGAACAAAATACAAAGAATAGCTGCTGTGGAAGATGTTGCAGGCAGAGGGAGAGACACACTCAAATTATGAAAAGCCATATTGCATACACCCTTTGTAAGTAGTGAACTGAATGATTGGAAAGGAAGAAGTGTCTGATATATATGGAATTCACATGAGCTCAGTTTAGCCGGATAAAATAAGAAAATATCGTGAATGGTGGCAAGTTTCAAATAATTTGTCACCCTCTGAGAAATTCAAGAACAAGGAACCCACAAGGTCGCATAAGAGGAGCAATAACTGAATTTGAATCAGATTTACGACTGAATTTGAATCAGATTTACGATGAGGACGTCTGTTGATACTTTCGACTAGATAGAATATTTGATATCCGAGAATTCCTTTAATTAATTCATGTTGTGAATTATTTGTGGTGCAGCTGTGAATCATTTTCCATCGAACAATTTAAGTTGTCAAATTAGTTGTCCATTGTACCGTTGTGCCGTGTAGGAAGCAATCTAATTGGACAATGGTAAGATAAGGTGTAAACGAAATATCCACATAGACAATGCCACCATACCACAAATTTTCAATGGACATATACCACAAATCCATAATGGTAAGATAAGGTCTAAACAAATATCCACACAGACAATGTCACCATATGACAAATTTTCAACAAAGTCGACACGATGTCCTCATTAGTTTTCTCTAATATTACTTTGACCTTACCCCTCTTCAATCCATTTTAATGAGGTAATATTAAAGAAAATAGAGTGGAGTAATATTAAATAAATTTTAATAGGATAATATTAAAAAAAACTATTTTTTTTTTAATATTATTATCTCATCTTCACTCTCATATAATAAATTTTTTCTAATATTATCCAACTTTATCCTACTTTATGAGAGTGAAGATGGAAATAACATTAGAGAAAACTTAATAATTTTTCTCTAATATTATCGTACTCATAACTTTTTTTTGTTTGTTAATTTGTGCGGGACCTATTGGCTACGCGATTAACTTGTGGCTTGAGAAACCGTGACTCACGGGCATCTAAGCCGTTAAAATCACCCGGGGATCGCACCCGGCCTAAGCCACACCAGCCCTTAACATGGTTGGATTTTTTGTCCCCGCAGGTATCGAACCAGTGACTTTAACAACACAGAGTGGCTTAACAAAACACTTCGTAACTGACTTTCCTACACCTCGGAAACATCTTACTCATAACTTATGACACACACACAAAAAATAATAATCCTAATCATATATGTAATAAAATGGTCCACAAGCACAAATAAGCAAACACATCCACAATAAGATGAGGAGTAAATTCACATAGACAATGCCACCATACAACAATTAAAATATAATTGACTAAATTTTCATTTAAGTATTCATGTATTTTAATTTATTTTTCATACCCTTTTTAATTTTACTTTGAAGATGTGATTCTTAATATTTATCGACTTTTCCTTCACTAATATTCATTTTTTTTTTAAATTTAAAAAACTTTATTATTTTTCAAAACTTAGGTTGTCTTGACTTTCCTTCTTTCTATATTAAAAAATATCTATGGTTTTGTTTATAATTAAATTAAAATATAGCCTTGAAATGCCTTTATCTATACTTATATTAAAATACCCCTCACCCCTATCACTATGAAATATCATGCCTTCATTAATATTTATCATATTTTTTTAAATTTAAAAAATCTTATTATTTTTCCTCTTAGGTTGTCTTGAGTTTCCTCTTTTCTCTATTCAAAGATATCTATGGTTATGTTCATAGCTAAATTAAAATACACCTTTGAATACCTATATATATAGTTATATTAAAATACCCCAACCCTCTATCAGTATGAAATATCATGCTTAACTTTTGAGTAATTTTAAGACTCTTAATATGAATGCATCTTATAAGGTTATTGTTTAATTAATGAATCCTAGTGGTTTGAGATTATATTTACATTAAAGTTACATCTAAGGAGTTGCATGCACGAGGATAAATAATATTTACTTTGATATGAATGCATGTTGTAAAGTTATTGTTTAATTAATGAATTCTAGTGGTTTGAGATTCTATTTACATTAAAGTTACATCTAATGAGTTGCATGCATGAGGATAAATAATATCTTCTTTGATAGTGAGAAAATCTATCACAATATGTGGAAACTATATTTATAGTTTTATAGGTTATAGTCGCATTCTCCATATAAAGTTCTTTGTATAATTAATAAGTATAGTCTAGAATACAATGCATCATTGAGAGTGGATGTTTTTAGCACCATAAATCTGAGCATTGAATCTATGTACATGTTCATTTATCTCTTGGGTTAGTTTAGGTATTTTATCATGCAAGGTTTAATCTACATTTTTAACAATTGGTATGACACCGAACCTTTCAGACGATACCACCACCCCTACAATTATCTGAAGATGGGGTGAAAAATCTAGTAAAACATACATCGAGGTTTGCTTGGTGGTTTTGTTGTGTACCTTGATTTGGCGAGTAAAAAATATGCTTATTTACGGACATGAAACTTTTGTAGAATGCATGTGTGATGTTCTTAAGAGGGAAACATGATTTTTTTACAAAGAAGGTTTCTACATGGTGCATTGTGCATAGCATGTATATGTAGGTTGAAAGGAGAGAGAGAACTAAGTGGAGGTTGTTGTTATGTAGCCAAAAATAACTCATGAAGAAGCACATATTCAAAGTAATTCCCATGGTTAATGTTGTTATTTTTTGTTATTAAATTGATCTTATCTATAACAATTGTGTTAAATTGGCTGTGTGGTTGTCGTATATAAGAGGGGTAATGGTGTAGTTGAATACACAAATAAGAGACTGGAGATATTGTTAAGTAGAAAGTTGATCTAGGTGGATATTGGTGGCCACTCACTTATTCCAACTGGCTCATTTTGACAATTTTTAGTTCAACACGTTTCTTTGTAATGCTGTCATTTCTTTGTAATTGTGGGTTCTACACTTCTGGAACTGTCTTGAAGCCCTACACAACATCCATGTGGATAATGGTGGCCACCCACCTATTCCAACTAGCTTATTTTAGAAGTTTTCATGTTAGTACATCTTTGTGTACTTCTAGGGCCGTTTTGGGGCCCTAAACAATGTTTTTTTGGCTTGCCACTATCAAACTATAGACAAAGTTAGAGTTTGATGACACAATGTGTAGTTCTAGAAAAGATATTTCCAATGGGCTATCACATGCCTAAAATAGAGGTCATATGAAAAAGTTAAGAGCCTGAGAAGTTGAGGTGCCAACTTACCCATTGGGACCCACATAAATTTTGGCGTTTCATCTCCTAGGGTTAGGTTTTTGGATGTCTAGGGTTTTGGAATTCATGAGTAGTTTTAAAAAGGCCTCTGGAGCCTCATTGTAATCATTCTACTAAGACATATGCGCGTAGAAGCCACATCTCTTCTCAGAGCTAGATACCACCATTCGAGCAAGTTGTTTTCAGTTTTGCAGTTTTAAAATTTCAACCTATTTTCTTTATTCAATAGAAGTTATTATTCACTGAATATCTATTGTTGTTCTCCGTATCTCTATGTTATTGTATTAAATCTGTTATTCATTTCGTTCCGCTCATGAATATGGATCAATGGTATCAGAGCGATCTTCTCTTCATTTGTTTTTCTTTGTGCATGTCCTTGACAAGATCTGGGTACAAGAAGTTGGGACTCAAACCAGTCGAGACTTTGCAAGATCGGTCATGCTGAGCCTAACAAAAACTCATGGGGGACGAGAAGAAATATGATGGACCATGAGATCCTTTTAAATTGTTGCTCGATGAAGCCCTTGAGTGACAAAAGAACAATATGATGGACAAATTTCCATAGATCCTTCAATGACTGCCCATAAGAGACACATATTCATCAAGCGACCATGCAATCCCCTTCAAGGTACACGCAAATTTTTATATTCCATTATTTGAAGGACTGATAGATGTAGATCCTATAGAGAAATGGTTGAATCTACACGAGGGGTATTTTTCGGTCCACAATTTTTATGATGGGGAAAATATTACTTTTGCACTCCTCAAGGATGTTCCCCATGCTAAGGAATGGTGAGATACTTACCCTGAGCAAAGGGCCAAAGAGGAATATGCAATATTTGTGATATTCCTTCAAGGATTCCATTAAAGAAAAATACTACCATGTTGGAAGCTATGAGGACCATTACACAAGATGGACCACACTGCATTAGGAAAGGGACCAGACAATACCATATTTCACTAATATTTTCCATACCCTGCACACCAAATTGGGTATCAAAGACTCTGAATGACATCTGGTTCTCAAATACCATAGTTTTCTATATAGATACATTAAAAAAAAAATGGATTTTCTGGACATCACATCATTAGGTGTGGATTATAGATATCTTGTCAATATTGAGCATAAATTTAAGCAAAAGAGGTGAGAGTTTGGATATGCAAACTCCTCACAGCCAAAGCAAGGAAAAGGTAGCCCCAACCGATAAAAAAAGGGACAGAGCAAAGATGGCCACTCTCAGGACAACTAGTCCAAGCTGAAACCCAAGAAGGGTAATGAGAAGTTGAAGGACACATGAAATTGGTATGAATACCATAAAATCCCTTGGCACAACACCGAAGAATGTCACTCCAAGCAGTCACTGGTGGACGAGATGAAAGCTTCCAAGTCAGAGGTAGATTCTGACTCCGAATCATATACATAAACAGGGAATTAGATTATCGATGTTGAACCCAGTGCCACTATCGCTACCACCAAAGTCCAGCCAAGCAAACCAGAAGAACCAGAGGAAGGGGAACACCTCTTTCACTCATAGATGTGGGTAAAGGGGGCTCCGCTTCATTTCATTATCAATAGTGGCAATCAGAAGAGCCTAATATTAGAAAATGTTGTCAAGTGGCTAGACCTACCAATGCCACTACACTCGCAACCCTACACCATCGTTTAGCTTCACTAAGGAAGAGATATTCACGTTAGACAACAATGTCGTCTTCCCTACGACATCAAGCCCTTAAAAGATGAGGTATTGTGTGATATCACTTCCCTTGAAGTTTGTGATGTTATTTTAGGCCATTCATATTTGTGGAAGTGACATTTTGTGTATGAGTCTACACCTCGTAGTGTTATTATTATTTTGGGTAGACAATTGTACATGATACCAGAGGTAGCACTGCCTACCGCTATTTCTTTAATCTTTGTTAAGCAATGCAGTAAGGTCATTTCACAGACTGGGAAGTTCATCTTCTTTGTGATCCATTCTCATAGCGAGAAGAAGGTCACCCCCAAATCCATGACCTCTACACAAACCCTCTCTTTGCGGAAAAAGCAAGTGGACGGGATCATGGAAGACTACAGAGACATCTTATCCTCATGCACCGGGATACCGATGCACTACCAAGTCAAGCACCCAATTGATCTAACCCATGATGCACCTTTTCCTAATGGACTAGTCTATCATTTCTCGCTCATGGAAAATGATGAAATCAAGCACCAAATCCAAGAGGTGCTTCAAAATGGGAACATCTGACCCAACTCCTCCCCTCGCGGAAACCCATTGTACTGGTGCAGAGGAAAGATGGTACCTGGCGGCTCTACATTGATTACAAAGCATTAAACAAAACCAAAGTCAAGAACCGGTACCCAATTCCCCAAATTGATGACCTTCTTGACCAATTCAAGGTGGAAAACTTCTTCAACAAGATTGAACTAAAGTCTAGCTACCACTAGGTTCCCATCGAACTGACTGATGTATGGAAGACAAATTTAAAATCTAGAGAAGGTCTCTTCGAATGGTTTCTCATGCCCTTTGGCTTAACAAATGCACCAAAAAATTTCATGAGGTTGATAGATGATGTATTGAGACCCTTCAACAACTATTTTGTGGTGGTATATATGGATGACATCCTCATCTTCAACAGAACTTGGGAGGAGAACATGCAATATATCTAACAGGTTTTGAGCACTCTACTGTAGCACAAGCTATATGCCAACCTGGAAAAATGATCCTTTGGCATGACCAGGGTCCAGTACTTGGGATACATCATTAATGAACATGGGGTACATGTGGATCCAGCTAAGATCTAAGTCATCTGTGACTGGCTAGCCCCGACCACACTAACCGAGCTTCAAAGCTTATTGGGACTTGCCAACTTCTACTGAAGGTTCATGTTGGGATTCTGCCATATTGCATGGGCCCTCAACCAAGTGACCAAGGGTATGGGAAAGGAAAAGTTTGCATGGGGGAAGGCACAACAATGAGAATTTGATGATATGAAGTATCGCTTGTGCTCAACTCCAGTACTCTCCTTACTCGATCTACAACAACCATTTGAGATTGAGATTGATGCCTCCGACTATGTTGTAGGAACAATTCTCACTCAGAACGATCATCCAGTAGCATACCATAGTGAGACACTCTCAGATATGATCCGAAAATACCCCACCTATTATAAGGAAATGTATTCGATTATGAAATCTTGTTGTCAATGAAAATATTACAATTTAGGAAAGGATACAATCATCCAGATCGATCAAAATCCTTTGCAGTTCATACAGACAGAGGGGAAGTTGAAAAATGATTGCCATCAAAAGTGGTCCACATACTTGCAGCAGTTCCATCTCAGCATAAATTATAAGATAGGGAGCAGAAATTGTGTCATTGACTGCCTCATTCGACCTCCCATTACTGCACTCACCACCTTGCTCCATTCCCCTGGGAATGAGGCATATGAGTGGCCTCAACTTTATCAGCGTGACCATGAATTCACCACCAACTATCAAATCTTGGGTACATGAGCGAGTATCACATTCAAGATGAAATTTTATGCCATATGGGCCACCTCTCTGTTCCCTCAAGTGATCATGAAAATATGATTTGGGAGGCTCACTATAGTCGGATGGTAGGACCTTTTTGCATGGAGAAAACTGTGGTTGTTCTACACAAATATTTTAATGGTCCAAAACTTTGACATGAAATCAACAAGTATACCAGATCTTACACTACGTCTGCCGTTGCCAAGACATCCATCAAAAAGAAAGGATTATCCACCCCTCTTCCTATTCCCAAGAGTCCTTGCGAATCCATCTCTA
Organism: Picea mariana; assembly: GCA_032191745.1. Taxonomy (NCBI): domain Eukaryota; kingdom Viridiplantae; phylum Streptophyta; class Pinopsida; order Pinales; family Pinaceae; genus Picea; species Picea mariana. The sequence goes on from JASDQU010261990.1 coordinate 7,313, forward strand.
TGGATTACATTTTTGGTCTTCCGTCCACCAAGCAAGGAAATGATTGTGTATTTTTGGTGGGTGATCGATTTTTGAAGATGGTCATTGTCATAGCTTGCAAGAAGAGAATCACAGTAGAAGATACTACCATTATCTTCTTCGAATGGGTGTGTGTCCATTTTGGGATACCACAGACCATCATCTTAGATTAGGACAACATGTTTCTCAACACATTTTGGTTGAGTCTCTGGTCACTGTTGGACACCAATCTCACTAAAGCCACTACCTTCCACCCCAAAACCGATGGCCAAAAAGAGATCGTCAATGAAATTATTGTGCACATCTTACACATGTATAACTCTAAGCATCCACGTACATGGGATGCGAGACTTCCCTATGTTCAACACAACTACAATAGGGATCTCCATAGCTCCATCGACCATAGCCCATTTTAGGTGAGGATGGGATTCCAACCCTTGGGTCCCATTGATGTTGCACTACCTCTTTCAACCACACAGGAAGAATACTCCCATGTTCAGTCTGAGGCCAAAAAAGACACCATATTCATTGAGAAGATTCAACCCATCTGCTGTAATGTACCCAACCACCCATAGGTTGGGAATGATACCAATATGTAACATACCCAACCACCCACAGGCTGACCACACTATTCCAAAACCTGGCTTCTAAACTGATCTCAAATTCTAATAACATTTGATATGAAATCAAGCATGAAAGACCCACATGCATTAATCAAGATCCATACTACAACATAAAATAAATAAACAATGTGTCATGCACAACAAATGACCAACGGACATGCACATTATAAATATATATCTCAAAGATAATTAAATCCATAATGGAATATACATTATACAAAAAAAACATGACAAAGAGCACTTATATTTTCAAATAAAGATTCACCAATTGGCTGCAAACCAAGGACGATCCTCCCAACCATAGACATTGTTGTTATTTTACTCTCAACAATAGGTCACCCCCAAGCCAGGGCTATGAATCCATAAGGACAGGTCCTAGGCCAAATATGAAACACACTATAGTGGGCAAACTATCTCTCAGGTTTCCCATCCACACAACAAATCCAAATTTCCATCTCTTTTTCCCCCTCAGCCTGCACAACTAGCGACTGTTAATGTTGCAGGTAGAGGGAGAGACACACTCAAATTATGAAAATACATATTTCATACACCCTTTGTAAGTACTGCACTAAATGGTTGGAAAGGGAGAAGTGTCTTCTATATATGGAATTCACATGAGCTCAGTTTACCAAGATAAAATAAGAAAATATCGTGAATGGTGGAAAGTTTCAAATAATTCGTCACCCTCTGAGAAATTCAAAAACAAGGAACCCACAAGGTCAGATTAGAGGAGCAATAATCGAATTTGAATCAGATTTACGATGAGGACGTCTCTTGATACTTCCAACGAGATAGAGTATATATATTCTTCCTACTCTATCTTTTTTCTTAAATACAAACAAAGAACCTTATATTTTTTTTGGGAAAAATGCAACATCCTTTAACTTGTTTCTAAAATGAATCTTAAAAAAAAAATATTGGACTTGTTAATGATTTCGAGTTTGAACTTATATACTTCATGCTTAAACTTGATTCTACCTCCTATTTTACAAAGCATTAGTTTCGAGAAAAGGAAACATGTTCATTTTAAGGTGAGTCTAATGTTCGTCTATTGGGATGATCATTGAAGATAAGAAATTCCATTGCTTCTTTACTATAGCATATTTTGTTTGTAAAGGATATAAACACAAAAAGTGATGATGGAAAGGATTGTCACTATGCTCCTTCTATGATTTTGATTATATGTAAAAACGAATTGCTCCACATAATTATATATTAATTACATCCTCTAAAAACAAAAAATCCTCTACAAGTGAAAATTGCCACAAGTCATTCTGAATTTAAGAAATGTTAATGGTTATACGTATCCTCTTTAATAATGACCTTGGATGCTCCATCCTTGTCACCATTTTCTCCCTTTAACTGCTTCTTAGTTTGTTCAAGGAAAGGGACCACAGTTCCATTTTATCTATTGTAACTTAAAATAATATATTTGTAGTTGTATCAAGTCCTTGAGTTCTTTAACATATTGGATGAAAAACCATCATTTTTATAGTGTGATAAATATTATTCTTCTAAGTGAAACTCCCTTTATATTGGGAAGAGGGGGTACTAATTCTTCCACTATTCAAGATTGAAGGAACATTTTCTTTGGAATATTAGGCTTTAATTACTGAGAATGTTTCTTTGCACAAATATTAGTAGAGAAGATTCATTCAACAAGAAAAAATAACAACACTCACCATAGGATTTATTCATAATATTTTCTTCTTTGTAGTTTTTTTTTTCTACAAAACCATGATCTCCACTTCACTCCTTGCAACCTACAGGTGCACATTTCACAAAATGCACCAAGCTACACAAATCTTTGTAAAAAACAAAATTATGCCCTCTTAAGAACAAGACACATGAATTATGTGAAATTTTGAGGTCTACTGACAATCATATTTCTCACTCAATGAAATAAGATGCACAATGACACTAGTAAGCACAAGTCCACTTTTTTTTACTACATGTTACACTCTTCATTCACATAAGTATATGAGAAATGGAATAATCTAAAACATTGGGTCTCCTAATTGTTGTTAAATCTGTAAATAAAAAATTGTAGAATAAAATACTTGAACTAGCCTAATAGATACATCGACATCCACATAGATTTGATAATAATAATTATAGTGATAAGACCCCCCGATGGGGTAAATACTCGACCCATAATGATACATTGTATTTTTGAGTGTATCCATTAATTATAAAAAGGAATAAACACACACACACACACACACACACACACACACACAGACATGTAGTTAGATTATAACTAGTGCAACAATAACTAGGGTCTCCATACATTGTGAGAGATTTTCTCACCATCGAATTGTTATCACTTATCATGATTCATTCAACTCCTTACATGTATCTTTCATGATAAATATATTAGTCGACACTTCAATATTTCTTTCACACACCCAGCCTTATACCTATTGGGCTATTCCACACTTAAACTCTTGCGGAACTTAATACATTGTAACATACCAAGCCTACCCAGAGTGGGTCATGCCACTTAAAAACTTGAAATAATTCCATCTGTATAAATGTAACTTTGAACAGACAAATACATTATGCTAATACACATATTTATGCTGAAATAACAATAAACATATACATGCAACATATAGAGACAATTTCCACAATTATAAAGACATGTATACATACACATCATGCAATTGAGCACATAACTGACAATTGTCTTTTTATATAAGACCACCAACTGCATTCATACCTTCCACGGTCCTCCTAGACTTAGACCACATTGTTCATCACTCTCAATAGTGGGTCACCCCCGAGTTGGGACTAAACTCCACCCGGGTAAAGGGATTTCTAGGCTAGGATGAGACACCATGAAGTTACACAGTCAACATGAATGATTTCGTTCCTGGATGCCAAATCAAACTAGCAGCCTACAAACTCTCATTCCCCACATGCCTGTCCCACCCTAGGAAGTGTGCCCCTTCTCTGCTCAACAATCCTTCGGCTGCCCCACTTCCCTTCCAGGGCCTCAGCAATAGGACAAACATGAATTATTATAGCACTATAGCTGCAGTTGGGATTCCTCAGGGAAAATCACTTCCCCAACAAACTTTGTCACCTAGAGAGAGTTTCTCATGGGACTAACAACCCGCCTCTTCAATCCATAGGACTGACAACCTTCTTCTTCTATCCATCTCCTAAGTCAATCAAGTATGGGATATGACAACAATAAATTTTGGGTATGGAACATGTAATGACAACAACCACGCTCAGTCAAGGAACTGCATTGGCAACAACAACATTTAGGTAAGGCACAATACTAGCTCATGCATAGTACAAGTGTGTTGTGCTTAACGGGAACGTATATGGTCACTCCTCAAGGTGTGCATGGGGCATGGAGAGTTTTGTATGTCAGAGTCATTGGATACCTTCATGAATTCCTTGGCGAATGGGGAAGGATGGCTCCCTCCGTGAATGGTTGAGTGCATGTGTGAAATGGGAAAAGATGAGAAAACAAACTAATTTCCCCACATATATTTTCATGTTCCCCGATTGACACATGGCTCTTCGGGAGTTTCATGCTCTCCACTTGGGACATGCTCTTTCCCACAATAACTTAGGGTAAATAAATTATCCTCACCATAGTCTTTAGGAATAATAATATAATATTCCCTTAGAGATAAGCCCTCTAGCTTAGCCACTTTCCTAATCTCTTAGCCCCTCCCTTTCCCTTCCTAGTGGAGTTTATCCCCCCATACTCTTTTATCATGGTTGGCTTGCACACAAAGATGTATTATATTAATGATATGAGTGTTTACATATACAAAATTAGGCTCATCGGCCTTTAACATCTAGGCTCTCTCGCCTAATCATCACATAAGCCTCCTAGCTTATAATCACTTGGCTCAACAACTTATAAAACATATTTACAATTTAACTGGGGCTCATTCTTGGGGTATTGCAATCTCCTCCCCTTATTTTTTCATTGCCCTCAATGCAATACATATATATCTTTAACACCAATATTTTCAAAAATATTCAAAAAGATGCGGGTATTCTTCCCGCATAGCATCTTCATGCTCCCAACTTGTTAGCATTATTTAGCATCTTGTTAGCATATTGTTAGCATATTGTTAGCATATTGTTATCATATTGTTAGAATCTTCATCTTGTTAACTATTCATCCATTAATAAGGACTAGTTTTTGCAGAGTGGTCCTTAACTCATAGTACCAGGGATGATTTTAAGGATGGAAATTTATTTTAAAATGTAGAAACCTTGGTGAATCTTACTAATCCTTCATATGCCAACTATAAATTTTCGGTGATATTTTTTTAAAAATATTCAAATTTCTAAGGATTTTATATAGTTTTAATATTTTTTTTGCGATTTTGAAGGTAAAATAATTTTATGCTATAGAATTTGGGCGAATCATTTTTAAAATAGCGAGTCTCTTTTTTGGAAAAACCATGGAAAATTAGCCCATGAGTGAAATTTAGCCCCTAAAATCATCCTAGTCTCATACACAAATATTTTTTATGAAGGAAGTCTAGCAAGAGTCTGTTATGATGTTGTATTCAAAACAAATGTTTGTTATAGTGATAATGTTGGAAATGCAACTCCCAATTGTTGCGTGATGCACATGTTAATAAGAGAGTACATGACATGCAAAGGATAGGTAGTTCTCTGAGAGAATATTTAGCATAAAAGGTACATACAAGTAGTTGTGTGAAGGAAAAAATTTAGGTGTGAAATTTTCTCCATGGGATAAATTAACACCATTAAAAACTCTTTGAGTGATTTTTTTCTATTATAATGTTTCACATAATTTATCCCTAAATTTATATATTATATGATGTCGAATACTTTAATCGACAAAATATATAAGCCCAACATTCCTAAATGTATCCACTTTACCCTCTCTTTTTCATTTTACTACCCGATATTCACCAGATTTGGTCCATTATCTACAATGGAGGACAACTTTTTCCTTGGATTTCTCGATTCAGGGTAGTGGGGGTCATTCTTTGCCTAGGATTCATTCATTCATGGGAAATGGAGGTTGAATTTAACCATTATACTTCTATTTGGTTGAGCGTGAAAGGGGTTTTCTACATAATATTGAACCTTATTGTGATGTTATCCATATTATTTTTAAGGTTAAAAAATATGTCAAGGCTCAACTTATATTGGAATTTGTTGTCGCTAAGATGATAAATCTTGGATCTTATCATTAAATTTATTACTTCCTCCAAATGATATCACCAGATTGTGTACTAAACCCTTCATAGTGGAAGAGGACATAGTTGATGAATTTACTTATTTTCCCCCTCACTTAACATCATCATCTAGATCCAATGTGACTTGACCTAATCTCTTTTTTGTATTGCATATTTCTTTGGGGCTTTTATGCATTTTCTATGTACCTTGTTCCTCTCCTTTTAGAAAGTTACTTAGATATAATTTTTATAGGAATTGTCATTGAACCCCACTTTGTATCTACATTGGATGTACATTTTTAGTCCTATTGACCTATTTTTATTGTTAGTCATTGGACATTAATAAAATTGTCTTATCTTATCATGTTGTGCAAGCATGAATAATTAAATGTGAGTATTGAAAGTATTTATTTATCAAATTGTATTAAAATATTTATATGTATCCTATACATGAACTTATAATGCTATGTTTCAATATCAATGTTCTAATTCTTTATTATCAAATATAATGATTGTTTATCCCAAAAATGCTAATCGAAAACTTGTAAGACTTGTTATAATATAGAAAAATGGTGTTTAATAATTTCAAAATAATCAAGATAGCCTCAATGATTTTCATATATATATATAATTTTTTTTTATAACAATTGGATTTTTGAGCAAGACACAAAAAAAAATGACAAAAATTTAAGTTAGAACTCTTGAATCCTTCATTAGAGTAACACACAGTTTCATATTTTGTGTATTGATAAGTAGCTTATTCTATGTCTCACCAACTCTTGATGTCCTTTGTGCAGAGTCAATATAATTAGCTTCAACTCACAATGAGTATAATATAGACATTGCAATTATAATTTCAAGTCTCTTGCATCGAGAGGTGTTTCCTTCCCTATTTTTGATGCATGTTTTCCTTGATATTCCATAAAGGTTTTTCTTGGTAACAAATTTTCGGTTATAATTTCTGAAATGAATCTTAAAAAAAATTAGACTTGTTAATGATTTTGAGTTAAAACTTATATAATTCATGATTAAACTTGATTCTGTCTCCTATTTTACAAAGCATTAGTTTGAAGAAAATGAAACATGTTCATTTTAAGGTGAGTCTAATGTTCGTCTATTGGGATGATCATTGAAGATAAGCAATTCCATTGCTTCTTTACTATATTTTACAAAGCATTAGTTTGAAGAAAATGAAACATGTTCATTTTAAGGTGAGTTTAATGTTCGTCTATTGGGATGATCATTGAAGATAAGCAATTCCATTGCTTTTTTACTATAGAATATTTTGTTTCTAAAGGATATAAACACAAAAAGTGATGATGGAAAGGATTGTCACTATGCTCCATATATAATTTTGATTATATGTCAAAAATAATTGTTCCTCATAATTGTATATTAATTACATCCTCTAAAAACAAAAAATCCTCTAAAGGTGAAAATTGCCACAAGTCATCCTGAATTTAAGAAATGTTAATGGTTAGACGTATCCTCTCTAATAATGACCTTGGATGCTCCATCCTTGTCACTATTTTCTCCCTTGAACTTTTTCCTAGTTTGTTCAAGGAAAAGGACCATAGTTCCATTTTAGTTATTGTAACTTAAAATAATGTATTTGTAGTTGTATCAAGTCCTTGAGTTCTTTAACATATTGGATGAAAAACCATCATTTTTATAGTGTGAGAAAGGTTATTCTTCTAAGTGAAACTCCCTTTATCTTGGGAAGAGGGGGTACTACTTCTTCCACTATTCAAGGTTGAAGGAAGATTTTCTTTGGAATAGTAGGCTTTCATTATTGAGAATGTTTCTTGGCACAAATATTAGTAGAGAAGATTCATTCAACAAGAAAAAATAACAAAACTCACCATGGGATTTATTCCTAATATTTTCTTCTCCATAGGTTGTTATTTTCTACAAAACCATGATCTGCACTTCACTCCTTGCAACCTACAGATGCACACTTCACACAATGAACCAAGCTACATAACTCTTTGTAAAAAATAATTTGTGCCCTCTTAAGAACAACACACATGAATTATGTGAAATTTTGAGGTCTACTGACAATCATATTTCTCACTCAATGAAATAAGATGCACAATGACACCGGTAAGTACAAGTCCACTTTTGTTTACTACATGTTACATTCTTCCTTCACATAAGTATATGGGAAATGGAATAATCTAAAACATTGGGTCTCATAATTGTTGTTAAAACCATAAATACAAAAATGTAGAATAAAATACTTGAACTAGCCTAATAGATACATCGACATCCACATAGATTCAATACTAATAATTATAGTGGTAAAACCCCCCAATGGGGTAAATACTCCACTCACAATGATTCATTGTATTTTCGAGTGTATCCATTAATTATACAAAGGAATAAATGCGCGCGCACACACACACACACACACACACACACACACACACACAC
>JASDQU010261995.1:0-15577 GCA_032191745.1 Picea mariana
TCTCGGCTTCCTGAAAACAAAGAATTATGGATCTTCATTCTTCTCCAGCTCTGTGAGAATTTATGTTCCACTCATGAGAAGTATCGTGCTGGCTACTTTCGGCTTCAATTCTTTATCTTTTATCGGCAGTAGCGTGTGTGTTTTCCCATCCTTCTCCAAGGTATATGTGTTCATCCTCCCATCATGAACAACATTTCTGTCAAACTGCCATGGTATCCCCAATAATGCATGACAGACATCCATGGGAATGAAATCACACAAAATTTTATCTCTATATTCACCCATTTTAAATTCAACCAAGCATTGTTTCGTAACACATACCTGGTGTCCTTTCTGCAGCCATGACACTTTGTATGGACTCGGGTGTCTGTTCATCTTCAACTCCAGCTTTTCCACCATCTCGGTCGAAACAAGATTATCGGTGCTTCCGCTGTCCACTATGACCTTGCATTTCTAGCCCTTGGTCTTGCATGTGGTCCTGAAGAGTCTGCATCTTTGCGCTGTGTCCTCCACCTCTTTCTTGGGTTTCAAGAGAACTTTGTGCACTGTCAGTGACTTCCCACTTCCAGTGTCTTCATCCTCATCATCACACCTCTGTGCCTCAGTGATGTGGGATTTTCCTCTGTCCATCTTCCTATCTAGACAATCCACGGACTTGTGTCCATATTTTCCACATGTGAAACATGTGATGATTCCTCCACTTCCTCTTCCTCTACCTCAGGTACGAGGAATTACATTGGCATCAGCATATCCACCACCCTGCTCAGTATGCTGCCTCCTTGGCTCAGCATATTGTTGCCTTTGTTCTGTTTGTGGTTGCCTCTGCAGTGAGGTACCACCTTTCTCAACCTTACCCTGAGGCCTCTGCCATTCCTCCTTGAGCTTCTGGATTCTTTCTTGGGAAACTGCCTTGCCTCTGGGCTGACTCCTGCCTTGCCCTCGCTGACCTTGCTTTCGCCTCAACTTCTCTTCGGCTTTCAGAGCCATCTGATATGCATCCTCAACTGTTCGGATGGTCAGCATGCTCAATTCATCCTGAATGTCATACCTCAACCCATTCAGGTATCTCGCCACCTTTTCATCATCACTCTCCCGATGACCAGCTTGAATGTTGAGCCTATAGAATTCTTCGGTGTATTCCTTCACCGTCATCAACTTCTGTCTCAGGTTCTACATCCGCCTGAAAATAGTGATTTGGTAGTCTCTCGGAATGAATTTCGCCTTCATCTTAGCGATCATCCGATCCCAACTCTTAATCTTCTATTTTCCTTTACAACGCCTATCTGTCTGCAATTCATCCCACCATAAGGCTGCATGTCCTTTCAGCTTGGTAACTGCATGCCTTACCTTCTTGTCCTCTTCGATATATTCGTAATCGAAGTAGGTGTCGAGTGCTCGGATCCAATCCAGCAACTCTTCAGCATTTATACTTCCCTCATAAACGAGAATGTCCATCTTGGTCTTCAAGCTCATCCTCGCAATAGCTATTATCAACCTCTCTGTCGAGGCATCTTCTGCTGTGACCTCTTCTGCTTTGTGTCCATCTTCCTCTTCAACCTCGGAATCACTAAACTCTCCGGCGCCAGCTCCATGCCTTTGGGTGGTCTCCATCTCCTCGAGTCTCACCCTGAGATCTCGTATCTGATGTTCCATCTCTGGATTCCCTGCCAGCTTACCCCTTCTTTGGGTGTCCCTATCCTCACGATCAGGTGACTGCCTCTCTCTCCTGGGCGGCATGGTCTTTTCTCTTCTTCTCTTCTGCTACGGAAAGAAAAAGTCTTCAGGCTCTGATACCACTCTGACGCCACCTTCCCTCGGTGAACGGCCCTCACCAGGACCTTCTCTCCTCTCGGCCCGAAGAATGCAAAGGTTCTTCTTTTCCCCTCGCNTTCCGTAGCAGAAGAGAAGAAGTCTTCAGGCTCTGATACCACTCTGACGCCACCTTCCCTCGGTGAACGGCCCTCACCAGGACCTTCTCTCCTCTCGGCCCGAAGAATGCAAAGGTTCTTCTTTTCCCCTCGCGGGAATCCTTCGTACCCACAGTGACTCTTTCCCCGCGCGATCCTCCCTTCCTTGATTATTGGAGGACCGGCCCTCGCAACTTCGCGAGTTCAACAACTGAATATTAGGCCCTCGGATCCCCGAGACCTGATGTCTCTAGTCAACGTTGACCTTCCTTCGGCGTATTCGGAACCTCGCGCTATCGCGATTCGCGTCACTATACTTTCGGGGTCCCAACTCCCGAGATCTGAAACACCAAGATGCTGATAACTTGCTATCTCGCCTCTCGATTCCTCACCCCTCACGAGGCCAATCTCACCTCCCTTCTACTCCTGAGACCCGATGTCCCAAGGTGGCCTACTACATCACCTGACTATGACCCACACTAAACACGAGATTGGCGGGACTTCACTTCTCGCGATCTCTTGATCTCCTTTTCAAGAAGTAGGAGTCCTACCTCGTGAACTCCTGATGCGCCCGATAAATGAGACGAGTCACACTCCTAGTGGTCGACAACTTCTATCAAATCTGAGCTTTAATCTTTATTCCGTTTGCTCCGTAGACTCCACGTCCACTTTTCCTCCTTGCGCAAGTCCCGAATAAGAACATGTCTCTACGAGACTCATCCGCCAACCTGCTCGCTTCCCCTTGCGACCTGCTCCACGGATATTCTTGCCTCTGCTCTTCGACTACTTCGAAGGCCTATCTTTCCTGAGCTTTTATCACCTCTGACTCCTTCAGAGACTTTCTGTGTAAGTTTCTCACACTCGAACTTCAACAACTCTTGAAGTGTTGAGTTCGTCTGGGCTCTGTGCACTCACCTGCGACAAAACTCCTCGTCTCCCTTTTCTCAGACTCGCCTCTGAGACTACAATCAAACCTGCATGTCACCTACACAGCTCGAATAACCCAATTCAACTTCTGGGCAAACGGGAATGAGAGTTAAACTATCTAGCCTCCTCAACGCACTCTATGAGGAGGAATTCCACTGCACTCTATGCAGGAATATCTTAGCTCAGACAGAGAAACAATTGGAACTCATTCCCTCATTCTCTCAGATATAGAACCTTTATTGCAATCACATACACCACATACAGAAGATAGGCAAAGCAAGAAGCAAATATGCAACAGCATAATATCAACAATACACAAAGGATAATCACAACCATGGAATTGAATCAAAGCTTTCCTATTAATTCAATATCTGTACATGGGGATTCTTCACCAGTTGTCTGCTCTGTTCTCTCCTTGCTCCTGAATGCTAATGCTGCTAATTCTCCATGAATAATACAATAATACAAAGGAGGGTGCCTATATTCCGTTTTCCCTCTCGAAAGCAAAACTGTCTAATCTAGACTTAATTAATTTATCTACTTGCATTAAATCTAATAAATGCCTCAGCTACCTAAGGAAGAGAGCTTATCTGCTCAAGGTCCGTTACAATGTACAATTGTGCTTCATTATACCAATGTATTAATGTTTGGCGCACCAAATATCAAAATATTTCAAAGTTTAAAATGCCGGCGCTCTCTAGCTGTCTTTTCTTTGCTCCACGCGCTGGCTCGCTTGATGAGTGAGTGATGCTCCTGCATCAAAAAACATCCATAAGTTTACTCATATTTCGTACGTGAGCTTCAAGTGCAATTACAAATCCATACGTGATAGAGAGTCCAATAGTTCATGGGTTCTTCTTATCTCTCCTCAGATAAGGGCACGTATCAGGTTGTCAAATGTTTTATAATTCCATCTACTTTGCAAACAATACTTAATGGATGAAAAAATTGGGACTAAACTATTGTCCATGCATCATTTTAGAAAATTGAGATAAAAAACTCTTCTATTAGTTTTAATCCTTAGTTTTTCCATTAAATATAATTTTTTCCTGGTTTCCCCTCCATACAGGGAAGTGATCATTGTTTTCAAATTTCTGTGGAGAGGAGTTTTAGAGAACTCATTTTCCAAATATTCCATAGTTAAATCCATATTGTCAGTGTTGTTTCGAATCTGAATTAGGATTCATCTTCAGGTCTAATCACCAAATGTGAGGGTTTCTCATATATGCAATAAATACATAAGATGCGAGACATTTTGAAACTAAACATGTTGGCTAAATGAAACCTTGAATTAAAAACCCTAAAAAACCCTAAAATCCTAAACAATACTACATAATAACCCTAAATATATAATAAAACCTAGAAATATATAGGGTTGAGAATGTGTAACCATTCAAAACCAAGCATAATGTCACAACCATCCATGTCGATAGAAAACATATGAGATTTCAGGTTGTACTGACAAACTTGCAGGTGCACATTTTCACAATGCCCCCGACATTTCATGGAACCTCCATTGGCAATCGTGATCTAAAAATTGTTAACTGCACAAATATAATAATTTATTTCTTGACAATGTGGCGATGAATAAAATTACGGGTGCTACCACTATCAACTAGGATGGTGAATTTCCTATGCTTAATGTATCCAATTAAGAATAGAGAAGCTAGTGAGGGTGTTTAGTGAAATCAACAGTTCAACTTCTAGAGGATTAGAGGGAGGAGTAAGATCATCTTCTTTGGGTATTTCCTCAATGGGGGAAACATCAACATCCTCGGTAGAAGCATCCTCAAAGAGAGCCAAAAACATTTGAACTATTTTTTACACTTGTTCCCTAGAAAACATTTATCATCACAATTATAACAAAGGACCTTGAGTTGGAGTTCAACCATTTATTCCCTAGTTAATGTATATATATTTATAGGAGTGGCATGAGGGGAAGTGTTGGGGGGTCTAGAGCAGGGAATAAAAGAGTGTTTTCTATTCTAGGAAGAGACGACATGTTGTTCTTCCTTGGTGGTTTAGTAGATTCCAACCATGTATGGGGGTGATCCATTGGGACCTAGGCTCAGATTTCATCCTTTAGGCCAGTGATAAAGAATTCCCTAAAGAAGGAATCTGACATGCCCTTTGTTCTGAAATCCAAGTTCTCAAAGGTAGAAATAAATTCTTCCACTATGCCAAATTGTTTCAACTTGGTCAAACGACCCAAATGGTGTGTGTGGGTATTAAATCAGTCATAAAGTTTGGCCACAAATTGTATCCAAGAAACAAACCCTTGGCATGAATGTTTATTCCATTACCACCATTTCCAACATTCAAGATCTAGATAGACAACATTGTAATGAATTTTTTTGAGTTCGCCAATGATTCCATGCAAAGAGAAATAATGTTTCATTTGATTGACCTGACCCGTGGGATCAAAACCATCAAATTTATTCACCTCGAATCTGGGAAGATGTAGTTCATATTGAAAGTGGTTGGAATGAAAGGGAATGGAATGGGTGTTGGAAAACTGAGAGGGGGGGGTGAATTAGTTGTTACCGTTCTTAAACAATTATGCTTATTTTAAACTCTTTACAGAGAAATCAATGACAATCACAATAATGCAGGGAAGTAAGAAATAGAACATTCAACATCATTCACACATATGAGATACAAAAAGGCATATATTTCCTGAGGAAACCCATAAAGGGTAAAAACCTCTTCTTCTTTATGAGCTCCAACTCATACATATGAGCTCCAACTCATTGTGAGGCTACAACCTCTGTTTTGCAAGCTGCAACTTGCTGAGAGCACCAACTCTCTAGATTTTCTAGCACCCACTAGAAGGAAGCATCGACTCCCTAGTTTCTCTAGCACCCACTAGAAGGAAGCACCAACTCCCTAAGAGTTCAAAAACCAACTGGATGGAAGCACCAACTTCCAGTTACACAGGCACTGACCCGTATATCAGAGAACCAATGTTCTCCCTTGCACCACCCTGCCACCCTAGTTTTTTTGGCTGCAACTAGATGGAAGCTACAACTCCCTGAGTTCAAGCACCCACTTGAACCTCTGAGGACAACATTCCTCCCTAGAACCTCCCTACAACCCTGAAATATAAAGTTTTCTATATATAAATTTATCACAATGATACAATATTTATTAATGGCTTATCAGTCTCATCACTGTTCTACTACACTGCTCTGCTCTACCTGCATCAATGTCTTCCTGCACTCCTTCATTACACTTTATGTTCTATGCACCATGTCCCATCTATTCACCATTCCTCTTCTATGCATTTCAGTCGCTACACTCTGCCTCCTTCTACACACCTGAATCACTCTCAATAACCCCCATCTCTTCTTTGTTATGTGTTTTTATACACTCTGTGCATCTTCTGCATCCTCTATTCACAATGCTTCTGCATGCTCTCCCCATGTCGAGTGCTCTGCCTATTCATCATTACAACTCTTTAGCTTCTCTGGCGGATGAACCCATGTGTCCATCATCACTAGGTGTTATGCTAAGATTTCTTAGCCTCTATAGAAGTCAATACTCTTCGTCTTCTCTGTCATTGTAGAGCTCATTCCCTCTGTTGCAGTTACAGGCTCCAACGGTCTTACATCTGTCAATAGCCTCTATGAACAATCTTCATGCCAATGGAAGATGCCTCAAGACTCTTCATCTTCTCTGGCGATCACCTTAAAGTCTCTTCGATTCCTATGACAAAAACCATCAGTCGTTTCTAGTAGTTATACTGTGAACCTCCAAGAAAATGCATCAAAAACTGAATCGTAACTGATCGATTAACTATGCAGAGAAACAGTGGCCCTTCGATCATATTTCTAGGTATCCAACACTGTTGGTTCATAAATGATGGGTCTCGCACTTATGTTCGGCATTTCGGCATTTCAACATGCCTATGGTGAGGCATCTCGACTCTCCAAGTCATGATTTTCGAAATGGAGATTAGCTTCGTGCTACCTCCTCCCTTGAGCCTTCATTGATGTGACCATAGGTTATGAATTGGGGCCAATTCTGAACACGGATTTCACATTTCGCGTTTTGGGGATTCTGGGATGAGTCGTCTCGACTCTCCATGTCCCAAACTCTGAAATGGATCTTGTCTCTTCGAGCTCTTCTTAATAGCTCTTCGATGATGTGATCAATGGTGGTGAACAAGTACTTATCCATAAAGCGCTTTCACAATTTCGCATTTTGGCATTTTTATTATGAAGGGTCTCGACATTCCAAGTCGCGATCACCAAAATGGAGCTTGGTTGCACTAGCTCCTTCCTCCATCTTCTACATATGTGACCACTGGCTGTGACCATAGCCTTATTCGAAAACACATTTCAACATTTCGACATTTTGGCATTCTTGTGGTGAAGTGTTTCGACACTCCAACTCTCGGTATCTGAAACCTACACCAAAAGGTGTTTTTCGCATTTTCGCATTTCGACATTCCAACATTCCTTGTGATGAAGTGTTTTGACACTCCAACTCTCGGTATCTGAAACCTACACCAAAAGGTATTTTTCACATTTCGACATTTCGGCATTCCGACATTCCTTGTGATGAAGTGTTTCGACACTCCAACTCCTGGTATCTGAAACCTACACCAAAAGGTGCTTTTCGCATTTCCGCATTTCGACATTTTGGCCTTCCTTGTGATAAGATATCTTGACGCTCCATGTCGCGATCCCCGAAATGATCTAAACATATTTTGGCATTTAGAATTTCGCAACTTTGGGACTCTTATGATGAAGAGTCTCAACTCTTGACTCCTCCAACTCCCAGTATCTGAAACTCCGAAATGGAGTCTTTGTTGATGTGTCTGTTTCAGGATTTTGGGGTTTCGCATTTTGCAAGTTCCTACTGTGAGTTGCTTCCTAGACTCCTCCTGCTCTCGGTATCATAAAATCTGAAATTGAGTTTACACTTTTGATCTTGCCATGCGATCATCATTGTGCTACTGGTCTTGCCACTTTCTCTTGTTCATCATCGTCGGGATGAGCTTTCCATCAATGAAAAACAAATACTCTACCTTCTGTCTGCATGTTCTTGCCATCAAATGAGCTAGCACACTCTTGCACTCTACGTGCACCTCTCCACTATCTCTTCTGGTCTTCACGAGCTTGCTTTGTTGCATCTCCCCAAAATATTTCTGGTGCCTGCCTGGCACATTATACCTGTACTCAAGCCATCATCACTACTATACTTTCCATCAATGACAAGCATATGATGCCTATAAAACATGCCAACAATCTCCCCCTTTGGCATTGATGGAAACAAAGGCACCCGAACCTATTCTTTTCTCCCCCTTTAACATCAATTTCAAAGAAAACACGCTCCCCCTGAGTTGTTGCAGTATTTTTCAGAGGTATCAGATATTCAATCAATACAAACTCCCCCTAACGGGATGGACTCTCTTAGGTGTGAGACGGGATGACACCCAACTTCTGTCGAAGATATTCAAATGGTGTCTTGCCTAGTGGTTTAGTAAAGATGTTTGTTATTTGTTCTGTGGTTGGAATGTAATGGACCTGAACAATTTGATTGGTGACCTACTCTCTTAGAAAATGGTATTTTATGGGAATATGCTTGGTCTTGGAGTGGAATACAGGATTCTTGGGCACACTGATGGCACTAGTGTTATCACAATGAATTGGGATCGGTGCAATGTATTTTACCTCCAAGTCTACAAGTGTCTGAATCATCCATAATACCTAAGTGCAACAGGTAGAAACAACAATGTACTATGCCTCTGTAGTTGATAAAGAAATGGAACCTTATTTTTTACTCAACCATGCTACTAGAGAATCTCTTAAGAAGAACGCACCTCCAATCGTGATTTTCCTTTCATCCATGCAATTAGCCCAATTAGCATCTGAGTATACTGATAATTGAAAATACTGATTCTTAGGATACCATAGGCCATAGCTCATTGTTTCTTTCAAATATCTCAATATCCTTTTGACAGCTAGCAAATGACTCTATTTAGGTGCAACCTGATATCTTCCTACGATTCCAACAACATGCATGATATCTGGACGAGATGTTGTGATGTACAATAGACTGCCTATCATTGACCTATATGAACTTTGAGCAACATCAGGTGAGTCATCATCCTTGCTTAATTTTCATCCAGTAACCATAGGTGTGCCCACAGGTTTAGAATCTTCCACTTTAAACCTTTTCAACATTTCTCTTAGATAATTTTCTTGAGAAATGAACATCCCTTCATACCTTTGAGTAATTTGTAGACCAAGAAAAAATGACATTTCACCTATCATAGATGTTGTTCCAGAGTTTGTGTTTTAAGGCTATAAAACACACCGTCTAGGCATCCGAAAGTGATAACGCTTTTAAGTCAAAGAAACAAAGAAAACTAGATCAGAGTCAGTTTCTCAACTGTCTCTGCCTGGCCTCTCTTTGTTCTTGGATGGTTACGTCATGTTCAATCACTGCCCACGATCGTTCTAACTCGGTTCTATTTGTGGTAGTTTGTAAGATGGTGTTAAATAGGTTTAATACAATGCTGGTTTGATCCTGTAAACCGGGTTCTACGTTTGGCTGTCTTCTGTTAGGGACTGTCATGGGTGATTAAAATTTTATATGTTTGTAAAAAGGGGTTTTTTATAGATTCGTTACTTCATACGTTCGGGTAAGATGTTGGTAAAACAACTTTAAAACTTAAAACAGAAAATGAAGACACAAGCAAGGCCGTTTCCTGGTTCAGTGACAATTATGAAGTAATAAACGATAAAACATAATACAGAGAAATATAAGGCTTTAATCAAGAAAGAATCTTATATTTCCATTACAATAAAGAAAGGAACGCGGGTTTTCTAACAAAGAAAATATTAAGGAACAGAAGGTTGCAGGTCTTAAAATTATTGAAATAATTCCAGAGGAAAAACTGCAACACATTCAACATCCAAACCAATCTGATACTATAAACAATAATTGCATATAATTCCAAACTGATTCACTTGCTAGAAATGCACATTAAGAAGAATATTTAACAAATGAAACATAGAGAGGGACAGAAACATAGTCACTGAATGACAAGATCCAGAATCTTGTTGTGAATGATATTCTGATAAACCTTAAAGCTGATCGTACAAAATTGTCTTTTTCCCAAAATTTCTGAAGCCTTGTTTCAGCCTCACGAAATTATATTTATACATTTCTGTCCAAAATTTCCGTTGGTAACTAACCAACTCCCTAATCTCTCGGTTTCAATAGAATAATGTCAACCATTTATAATTTATTACAAAATACTAAAAATAGAAATATTTATAAAGTTTTAACTCTGAGTAGAAAGACTATCTTTATCTGCTTCAGTTGCTTGAACATGTTTTTCTAAAAAGTTCACCAAAGCCTTAGGTGCCTCAGGTATCTCGTTAGCTTCAAAGGAGAAGAAGCTTCTTTGTAATTCTGGCAACTGGTTTTTAATTTCTTTCTCTGTAGATTTAACTTTTTCCAGTTTTGAACTGGAAGTTATCATTAACTTCTCGATTTCGGCCATATTGACTACTTTGATTCTTGAAATTTCATCTTTTTTCTCTTCCAGTTCCTCCTTTGCCTTCAGTTCATAACTGTTAATGTCAATCTCTCCTAACGAATTGGAGAATCCATCTGTCCCGATAAGTGTTGATTCTTTTTCAATGGAATCAAAAATCCTTTGGCACTCTTCATTGACATTTTTTGTGATCTTTTTATAACTTTCCAAGTTTGTTTCCCAAACTGTAATCGTTGTATCTCCTTTTAATTGCTCTGCAATAGACAACTTTTGTGATTTTCCCATTTCCTCCTTCTGTGAAGCAGTGAGTATCTTTTGGAAAGAATTTCTTACCGCTTCAGCTTCCACTTCTTTTAACATGGCCTCGTCCAAGGATCTTTTAGATTCATAAAAATAACTCTGGATGGTTTCCAGATTGCAAAATACCTTTTGTTGTTATTCTTGGATATTAGAATATATCTCAACTGCTTTAGTCTTAAATTGATCTATTCCAATTACTTGGTTAGCAATTGAAATGATCTTGTCTTGCAACGATTTATTTTCATTGCTCAGTGCCTACACTTGTTCTTGGGTAGTTTGAATCATATGTTTTTCTTCATTTAAATTTTCATTTAACTTTTGAATCTCCTGGATATCTTTGAGCCTGGCTTGCTCAAGGCCCTTTTTTATTCCCCATCCAATCTTCTTTTCATTTTCTTTCAATCGGCCCTGTAACTGTGTAATTTCCTGATCTTTCTGTTCCATCATAGTGATCAAATTTCCTACAGAGTACATGTTTGCCGATGCTATGGCCCCCATAGTCCCTGCTAACTCTTTAGCAAATTCGCTTTCTTTTAGCTTCTTTCCGTCAATAATGATTTTATGCTTTTTAACTGTTCTTTCACCTACGGGGTGTGATTCCTGCTTTAACACAGCTCTGCATTTCTTGCTGAAAATATAATCTGATGAAGGCATTTCATCTCTGCTAATTGGTTCTAAATCACTCACGTACAGAACTCCTTCATGAGGATTCCCAAAAGTTTCCTGAAGCGGGGTTAATGCTGTAATAGGACTGCCCAATTCTTTTGAAACTGTTCCCCCGACGGTTTCTGGAATGTCATCGAGGTCTATTGGGTTTGTCTGTACTCCTTTTCCCTTTTCTGTGTGTGCTTCTTGTTGGAACGTCTACCTTATCCAGTGCCCAGATAAGCATATCCATGTATGAAACTAGTCTCGGGCGTGCAACAACTTTATGAAGACTAGTGTCGGCGATATCTCGGAGATGATTTTCCTCATCGTTATCCGAATATGAGAGTTCTTCTTCCATTTTATCTGCAATTGTAGCCCATGATTTGACATTGTGTATTACTCCAGCTGCAGTAGTATCCGAGATGATATCGCTTTCCGGTTGTTCTTCGCCTTTCTTTGAAGCTTTTTTGGGCGCCATAACTATATGTTCACTAGCTCTGTGTTTAGTATCTGAGTAGCAAGATTCTGAAGCGAACAAGAAATGCCAAAGGTGCAGCAGCTCAAAGAAGAGGATACACTTATGTGTTTACTTGGATTTCTGTAGCAGAGAAGAATTCAACTTCAAAATAATGTAAACGTTTCTAAACATTATTTCAAATATATGATAAAATCTTTGAGATTTGTTCATCTGTTATGAAATAAATGCGAAAGATATTCCCAATAATATGTATTTAATGTTCGTACCTTAGATTTTCTCATATTTTCAAATATAATAAAAACCTGTCGTATACAGATCGTTTATTAAAAGTTTGAAACTTTAATCCTCGTTTCTGAGAATGATTTATTATCGTTAATCTCAACTTAAGTTTGAAAATGCTTTCATCGGGGTTTCGAAACTTTCGATGTCAAGCAAATAAATCATCACAAAACACCGATTGCCGAAATCGCGATCTATTATTTAAGTCAAACATTTTATTATCTTAATTAATCCATATTACCCTTTCGGGGTTTCATTAATTAAGAGCTAGGAAATTGGGAAATCGGGGATCGGGAAATCGGGAAATTCAATGATATGAGAATTGTTGCTCACGAAATCACTAATAGAGATTTCCCGATATGACTAGTCACTCTTAATCATACTTAACAGTAATTAAATTGATTTTAAATCCCACTTAAGGATTAATTAAAATCGGGGATCGGGAAATGGGGAAATGTGATGATGAGTTTCTTTGCTCTCACAAAATCGTGAATCCTGATTTTGCGATGAGACTATCTTAGAGTTTGAACCCCCCTTTAAAACATATTTAAGTAAAACATGTTTTTAATTTAGGATTAATGTATCGAAATATCGACAATCGGGGTTTCGCTATTTAATTTGTGTTGAGCATTTGTTCATTCAAAACTCCGAATCCCGATATCCCAATGTAATTTGATAAACCGAAAGTTTTGAATCAATGTTTGTTTTGAAATGTTATTTTGAAAGGTATTGGAAAACTTATATTCGTTTAGGTTTTTTATTATTCTTTATTCAAATAACGAACCATAAAGGCATCGTGACTTCATTGGATATGAATTTCGGCTTTCAAAAATTTGTATGATGTAAAGTCTCAAAGATATGATAATTTTTTATCTTTAAGATTAAAAAATTCAAGGTTTGTTTCAACATAGGCTCCAACTGGGGACCTCGTCTCCTTGCGGGACGAGGAGAACATGCAGACTCAGTGCCTTCATTGGGTAATGGGGTCAAAGTTTGTCTCTGATAAACTATTCAAAAGTAAGGAAAGATTACACGAACAACTTCTGGAAATTTTTTCAAGACGAATCATTTGTTGAAATTCAGTTATGGTCTTTTTCCAAATTTTCCTTCCCATTCCAAAATTGAGTTAATATTGAGATGTTTAGGACAATATTTAGAAGTTCGAAAGCTTATTGAACATTCCAGCTTGCATCAATCGAAACAGAATTCATCAATTTTAAAACTGGGAAGCTCTATTTGACTTAAGATGCATATCCAGTTTTTTGAAACACTGATAACTAGAATAGATTATAGATGAGCGTGACACCCTTACAGATACCCCAGACATTGCTTCACTGCCAACAGGCCTGTTCAGTACCCCGATGAAGTTATCTGTCCCTTTTTACTAAATTTCCTTTCACCGCTTAGAGCGCTAATTTTATTTCTTAGACATTGCTTCACTGCCAGCGGGCCTGTTCAGTACCCTGGTGAAGTTATCTATTTTATATTTTTAGATGAGGGAAATCATTTAAATGAATTTCCTTTCACCGTCTGTATGACTAGATGGGGGCAATCGGTTACGAATTTCCTTTCACCATCTGTCTTATATTTGGCTCAGAATTATGAAGCAGGGGGCAATCAGTGATACTTAATATCAGGGTTGGTGATCTGTGTATAATTTTATAATCAAGGTCTGTCCACTTGTTTTGATTATTCTAGGTCAATGTTTCTCAACCTTTAAAACTTCCTAAGTCAGTAGAGAAAAAGGAATAACATTTTCAAAAGATCTTCTTTTGAGCAAGCTAAAAAGTTCGAACAAACTGTTAAACAACTTAAGATATATAGATATATTCTCAAACTTAACCATTTTAATCAGAGAGAAAAGGATGAATACTGACCTATTTAAACTCAATCATTTGATAAATTTCCTATTTGATACGAAATCTTTTCAACTTTTGGGCACAAGGCTTAATATTCGAGTTTTCTTTCAGAGTACTCTTATATAGAATTGTTGAACTCATGTATACAACGTGCAGAAAGTTTGTATTTACAGATTCAAGATATAACTGCATAGGAAAGCAGGGCATTCAGTCTTATGTCTTCGAAGATACGAAGATTAGACAGGCTTCTGGCCGACTGCTCAGGTAGAAACTATCTTAGAAATACAAAATTGTTTTGTTTATATTTTTTATGCTTTTATGCTTTTATACGATTTTTATTTTTCTACATAAGAAATTTTTTTTTTTTTATTCCATGTAATGCTTTAAGAAACGGGCATTAACAGAAGCGTTTAGAATCTTACCATCTAAATTTTCCAGTAGAAAAGAGTTGTTACCTTCAGAAGATGAGATTTTAAAAGGTCCATACCAGATGTGATCAAATTTACCATTTTTACCGGAATCTTCCTTTCGAGCGTCCCACCTTAGAACTAAATCTCCTGGAAGAAAGTTTCTGTCTTTAGCCTTGCGGTCAAACAACAGCTTCATATTATCCTGATATTTCTGTAGTTTTTCATCTATTACATCTCTGTGGTGCTGAACTTCAATTAATTGGTTTATTCTTCTGGTCAGAGGATTTGGCTCTTCTTTTTCATCCTACCACAACTTCATTACAGAAAGTTCTAAGTTTATGGGTAATACCACATCCGTACCATAAACCATCTGAATTGGTGAGGTACCAATAGATTTCTTTGTTCCAATCCGATTAGCCCATAAAGCATACTTTAAATGTAAGTGCCAGGATTTCTTATTTTCCTTTAAAACCTTTTAATTATGCTGATCAAACTCTTATTAGAAGATTATGCCAATCCGTTTCCTTGTGGATAATATGCTGTAGAATGTCCTAGGATAATGTTATATTTTTGACAAAAACTGATCATTGCCACTGACTTGAAAGCTTGAGCATTATCTGTTACTATTTTTCTAGGACATCCAAATCTGGCTAATATATTCTCTTCCAAATATTCTATAACCACTGAGTCAGTGGATTTCCTGGTAGGAATGGCCTCCACCCACTTAGTGAAGTAATCTGTGGCAGTGAGAATCCATCTATGTTGGGTGCTTGAATGTGGATTTATCTCACCTATGAAATCAAGCCCCCATTCCTGGAAAGGTGCTTCTGTTTTAACTGGAACTAATGGCATAGAAGGTAACTTATGTTTCCCAGTGAAAAAATGACAAGGGTTACAAGTCCTTACCTTAGCATTTACATTAGGAAACAACTTGGGCCAATAATATCCAGCCCTTAAAATTTTGTATGTTTTTGCTCTCCATGCATGATGTCCTCCATAGAACCCTTCATGAAACTGATTAATGACTTCCTCTGTCTCTGATTCAACCAAACAAACTAAGAGGAAACCAAGTGGGTCTTTCCAGTACAACTTTTTCTCAGAAATGCAATATTTAACTGCATGTAATTTTAATGTTCTGGCTTTGGAAGCTGACAATTCATCTGGACATTTCAAGGTTAAAAGATATGTTACTATATCTTTATACCAATCAGATGCAATGAATTTGTCTTCAATCTTGTCTTCAATTATCTGATCAT
>JASDQU010261996.1:0-15577 GCA_032191745.1 Picea mariana
AAGTTCAGAACTAGGGTCTCGTCGAGTAAAGTTTTGAACCCCTAACCCCTTTCAACTGTCGTCCCCTGTACTCGCTCAACAGTCCAAGCAACCCCAGTCATCCATAGTCAGGATGACCCTCATCCTGAAACCCTTCCATCCACCATCATCACTGAGCACCCGCCATCACCACCACAACGCCAGTTGCCACCCCCATAAACCACCAGTCCACCCCAAAGAACTAATCCAGAGTCGATGTAGCTCAATCCCCCAGAACAATGTTGGCATCCCTACATACGTTTTCTATTTAAACAAGAAATCGCATTTTTTGTAGCAACCTTCACCTTGATCTTGTGAACATTATCATTTTGAGTTGATTACTGAATTAAAAAATCTGTTCATTAATTTTTGTTATTGCGTTCGTTGTGTTTTATGTTTGATTCATGACTGAAAGCATGACTCAAACATAAAAATCTAGCTTCGTATTATATTTTCTATACAAGGCATTCTTTTTAAGGGTCATCATGCTTATATCCAATTTAAATCCAACACTTGATTGACTTATCTTTGGAATGTTTTGAGTATTGATATAATTTTTATATCCTTAGATGGTTTGCATTTGAATTATGAGGAGTTTTGTTTTATTTAAACCCTTTACAAACACAATGGTCGTGCTATTAGTCATGGAAATTAATGCGCAAATATTGTACTATGTACTTAACTCACCTTGCTGGCATAGTGGTTTAATGAGACTTTCATTACAGGTATAGGTTTTCGATGTCGTGTGTCAGATTTTCATTACCAGGAACGGTAAAGCTTCATGAACAAACCCTCAATGTTCATGCTATGATAACACAAGGACTTCATTATGGTTGTTTCCCTTTTATCCATTTGGATCTATTCCTATTGCTCCTACCATCCAAACCTAGAATTATTTTGAGTCACCCCTGTTACATCCTAGTTGCATTTATAATGGCTCTTGTTGTTTGTTTAGAGCCAAATGGCTCTCAGGCATTACTCTCCCATGATGATGTGATCGAAGATTTAAAGAGCCAAGGATGGGAGGCCTTCCTTAAAACATTTGAAGGTTATAACCTCCATGTAGCGAGGGATTTTGCACAGACTTTCGATGGGTGCAGAGTGAAACTTGGAGATACCCAGTTAGAGGTAATCAAGGAGTTTGTGAGTGAATCCATAGGGATTCCATCCACCAGCAAGAGATGGTTCAAAAACTCAAAAATTGAAGAAATACTTTGGAGCCTCTTCATGACTTCTAGGAAAATCAACTGTTGCAAAAAAGGTATCCCTATTTCTTTGGTTAAACTTAGGTAGCATGGTCTGTTGTTGATTCTCAAATAATTCGTGACCTGTGAGGGTCGTTATGGTTTAGTTTTCCTCTATCATATATGACTTCTCGTGCATTTCATTGGTTTTCAATTAAACGTTCCTTTCTATCTGTTGAGAATCCTATACAAAATGTCTAAAAAGTATAAGAGACAGAGCCTCGACTCTAGTATTTTCCACCACGGCTTGATTAAAATTTTGTTGATTCACCATTTGACAACTGTGGGTGACTATTGGGATGGAGTTTTAACAAGAAATGGTTTTTCTACGACCATTCCTGTAGAAATCCCTAATTCAAGTGAGCCACTGATGAAAAACAAGTTGGACATTCCAAGTAATGAACCAGACTCTCTAAACAGAAACCCTCGAGACGAGGTAATTCCAAGTCAGTATTCACATTAGCAAAAGGTTTTTGAATTTGATTTAAGTGAACCTCTTATGCCTAAATTTGATGTTGGCTAGAACGCCACTATGAAAACCGATGTCAAAAAATATTGCAAACAGACAAAACAAAAACACATAGCATTAGGGTTTCTGAACAAAAGAGAAGGTAGTCTTATTTTGAGAAAATTGAGGAATTGAACTGACTCTCATTTGAGCTCGATCTACCTAATCGAGGTCAATGAGGTATCAGACTCTGAAATTGAAGATTTCCTGGCTTTGGAAGACCCGGATTGTCAAAGATTTGATCTTGCCAAACCCTACAACTTTGTTACGAATCTGTTGTCGTGCCTCAGGGGTAAGGAAGGGTTCTCTGGTATTGGTCTTGGTCAAGGGAAAATAATAAGTAAGGTCAATACAACCATACTTGAATGTACACTTCATCAACATATTGTTCCTCCTATACAATGTGATGTTTGTTTCCACTGGATCGAATGATATTACACTGATATAACCATCCTTCAAGCTCTGATTAAAACACTCACATCTCAAAGTGAATCACTAAGACAAGAAAATCACGACCTCAGAGTAAATGCAGAGAGGAAAGATAAACACCTTAAGATGACAGGGAACATAGTGATAAAAAACGCAGCCAGTGTTAAAGAAATAATCAACTCAGAACTACCCGATCCATCTTTAGTCAATTGTTGAAGTGGTAAAATGATTTTTCCTCTTACTATATTCATGTTATCTATTTTGAATCGAATCAGTTTGAAATTGGATTTTGTTTTCTAAGATAAGACTGGCTACAGAATCTTTCGATTCTGTAGCCAAGTCATTTTTAAATATAAAATTAGGAATTAGCTATTAGAAATTGTCTAACTTATTCTTGTTTTTTTTCAAGAGATATTAGATCTTGTTGCTGATCATCTAGGGGAGAACATGTTTGATTATTCATTCAAATGATTAGTATTTCCTTTTCTGTTTATTTTGTAAAAACTTTTATTAATTTTTGAAGAATCGACTCTGTTATGAGTGGTTGTTAGCCCTCTATTTTTGTAATATTTTTGATCTCATGAAATCCTATCCTATCCTAGGAGATAGGAAGAGGGGATTTCAAAAAACTTTAAATACTCTTCATCTTGTAAGTGAAAGACATCTTGGTCTGGAACATATTATGGACAAATGATTTTCAGAACCTTATGGAACAACTTATAGCATTTCGGCTTTAGACCTATGTGAATGTTGTCTCATTTATGTTTTGTTTCCCTTATTTTGGAATATTAATTTGTTGTATAGCTTTAGTCTCAATGACATATCATGTTCCATTATATTCATGTTTTAAATATTGTTCATGATTTTTTGTTCCATATGTTTTGACTGTGATCATCATATCAATTTTAATATCGGGATTTCACTTTGATGTTTAATTGATAGATAAAAATGAATTCTTTATATAAAGATTTGTCTTATTGTAATCGTTTGTAATTATTAGATCACGAGATCACATGTGTCATGTTCTTAAATCCTAGTTGTCGATACTCAACCTTGAAATTAATCAGGAAAATTTTAGTATAAGCCTACTGCAGATTTCTTTCACAGGCAGGACAACTGGATGCTTTTGATCGTACAGAGGCACAGACACATTAACAAACTAATAAAAGGTTAGCTTCACCCACTTCTATTTTTTGTCGTTGTATCTACTAGTGAAATAGGACAATCTTTGATTAGCTTTTGACCATCATTATAATCCTATTTCTAATTATGTTTGAGTTATAATTCTTAGATAGATGATTATAAAACATAAAATACAAAGAATATGTGCTTTCTTTATCTTCTTTTGAGAATGATTATAAAACATTGATTTTGCAAGGTTTTCAATTAAACTTGCAACCTGCAATTATTCTGTTCATAAAGTTACATGTTCATATTTAACTTTTTGCTTAATACATTTGTAAATAATTATATTAAAGTATATATATTATTATAGTTTTAGCATTAAGTATTTTATTTATTTTCTTTGTTTTATCACTTTAGTTGGCTAATGGAGCCACTAAACCCATCCGAAGAGATTACATCAAACGTCTTGTGTTAATTAGACAACCTCGGACCGGATCTATTCTTCCAGTTGATGACATGTCAAATTTGCCCATTAACAAATGGTGCTAGAAGGAGGGCCTAAATTCAATTGATGGCACATGGAGATCGCAAGACTCCTCCCCCACACACTCGCTACCCTGTCATAACACGTGGTCACTCATACAACAATGTTACTTTTGAAACAACAACTACCTAGAACGAAAACCCTGAGATTCCCGTTGAGCCAGTGACACCAGTTCCCCAAGGGGTCAACGTACAAGAAATTGTTTGTCAATCACTCATAAGAACACATAGTGCCTTAGCTTGTATTAGACAACCTGGTAGGCCACTTAATCAACCCCATGATTTCTCAGATATCCAAGAACAACTTGAAGGCACTGGTTTTCTCCAAAATCCGTTAGGTGAACATACCACTAATCCTACCCAGACACCTATTCTTGGAGCCAAGGGATCTGGTATTCCACCTTCCCCACTTGGTTCATCTCCATCCTCTTTAGGAGGCGAATCATCTGATGAAGGCAATTCCTCGTTTGAATCATCTCAGCCTTCGACACCACCAATACCCATAGAGAACCAAAAAAATCCTGCCAGAACTTGGCTCGATCAAGATGTCGTGGTCGTACCCGGACCCTAGCACCCACTACCAAAACACCCGGAGAAATGGTTGCCTAAATTTGATCCAGATTCTAAGCAATCTGCTGAAGATAACATAATTTTTTTTATGTTGGCCATTAGACTCTAAAGTGTAGAGCATGAAGATGTAGTATGCAGACTCTTTCCTTATACATTTGAGGGCAATGCATCTACATGGTATTTCACCCAACAGCCCCAAACCATTGTCTCTTGGGACAAATTTGAAACTTGTTTCTTAGAGAAATTTGGAGATGATAAATCTCCTGAAGTCTTGGTTATGGATCTCTCCAGTCTAAAAATGAATTCTAAGGAGAAAGTAAAAGATTTTAACTAGAGATTTCTTACATTAAAAAATAAAATTCCCGCAGATTCAATGCCCATTGAAAGTCTAATAGTCGCATATTACACCAAAGCTCTACATAATAACATAGCAATTTGGGTCAAAAGGTCTAAAAAGAACACTCTATTGGAAGCCTTTTTGGAGGCAAGCCAAATTGGAAAGGATATATTAAGATTAAAATACAATCTCAATAGTGAGGCTGAAACATCTTCATCCTCTAAAAAGAAAATAAAATTGCTTACTAGGCCTCCCCAAGCCAAAAGTCAACCAGAAACTTTAGACTTAGAAAGCTTGCAGAAATCTTTCCAAAAAATATCAAATCAGGTCATGGACTTGAAGAGATCAGCCGAGGAGGGATCCTCAAGCAAAGGAAGTTGTAAACCTCCATTTAGAAAACCTTTTCCTCCCAACCAGCCAAACCCGACCACTGAAGGTCTAAATTTCGAAAGATTGCAGTATGCTTTGCAAACCATTCTAGAAGCACATGATAATTCTTCTTCTGCCCTTCCTGAAAGTTCTAAAGATGTAGCTGAAGAAGAAGTATTGGAAGAGGAAAAATCATCCCCCAATATCTTCGGTCACTTCTCTCACAGTATTTTCCAAGAAAATTTTGAAACTGTCCATCCCCACAACACAAGAAGAAAAACATAGAACAAACCTTCTTCTTAAGCAAGTAATAATGTTCTTCCAAAATAGTCAAAGAAAGATTAAATAAAACAAAGTTTATCATCCCTTGTTTTAGAATACGATTTAATTGAAGATCTTAAAAAACTGAGGGCGAATATTTATGTTTTTGAGTTGCTGAAATTTCCCCTTATTCTGTAGAAAATGCTGCAGAGTATCGCTGAGAACAGTAAAAACAACAATCCTAGCAGCAAGAAAACAACATAAATTGGTTCAAAAACAACCCAAACGATCCCGACTAAAACGACATCTGAACCTCCAGATAAAAGGGATCAATCTGAGAAAATTGTAGCAAATGTAAATAAAACTAATTTAGGGACAATAGTTAAAAATCATCAGAATTCTGCTTTTAGCACTTAGAAAAATGTCTCTCCTTTCTTGTTAACTTTTGAACTTTTTAATAGGAATGCACATAATTGTATGGTCAATTCCAGTGCATCTTCAAATGTCATGATACTATTTGTTTGTCAAAAAATTAACGCAGAAGTTAAACCTCCTGATCTCAAAATCATTCTGCTAGATCGAACAAATGTAAAGTTAATCAATGACCTTAAAGATGCTCTTGTTATATTATCTTCCAATCCTAAAGTTCACCAAATTATTGACATTATTGTGGTTGACATCCCTGAAGTCTATGGTTTTTTTTTAAGCAGGGACTGGTCCGAACAGCTGCATGGTTACTTTGCCACAGATTGGTCTCATTTGTGGCTGCCAGAAAATGGACAACCCAATAAAATTAGGATAAATCGAGAACGCTATATTAAGCACACCATGACGGATCTAAATGATACAAACAAACCGTTCACTACATATTCTAATTCATTTGAAATGCAAGGAATGAATACCTTCTTTGGTAACTTCATGACCAAAATTTCTCCTATCACTGATCCAAGGCAACAATAAGAAATTATGACCTATACTCAGACATCAGCTTTACCGAATGTGCCAAACACTACTGACGAAGCTCAAATCTGGTCATTGTACTTTGATGGATCCAAATATAAAGAAGGAGACCGTACAATATGTGTACTCATAGATCCCGTAGGTAATAAGACTTTCATTGCCTGTCGATTAGAGTTCAAATGCACTAATAACACCGCCAAATACGAAGCACTTTTACAAGGGCTTAGGAAAGATTTGGATATGGACATATAGAATTTAATGGTATTCAGTTATTTAGAAATCATTGTTAGGAAGGTAAGAAACTCCATACATTGCTTTTCACCACATCTGAAAATTTACCAAACTGAGGTATGGAGTTTAATGAATTTTTTTTTAGCATTTAACATAAATTCCATTCCTAGACTAAGTAATTCGGAGGATGATTTATTGGATAATATCACTTTTAAACTATTTCCCACAGAAGGGCTTTCTCCTAATGCTTTTTCAATTGAATTTTTGTTTGGGCCATCGATCCCATCCAACATCACCAATTGGAGAGTGTTCGATGATGACCAACAGATCATCAACTTCTTGCATATGGAGGACACCTTCCAAGGTGCACTCATTGATGAAGGAACTCACGATGAAAACCTCTACAAATTCATGGTAATATCAGATCCGAGATCTCCTGAATCGACCTCTGATCTGGTAAACTCTATTCCTAGATCTGTTGTAAAACTAGAAAAATTTTATGACCTGCATGATAAATTTAGAGGGTCAGTTAGCTGTAAAATGAATAGTTCTTTTTAATTTATGAGATAGTTAATTTAGGAACAAAGGAAAATCCTCAAAATATTAATTTGGGAACGGGATGCTCCGAGAAAGAACGATTTTCTTTTATAAAATTGTTTAAAGAATTTAAAGACATTTTTGCTTGGACATACGATGATTTGAAAACATTTGATCCTAATATTATACAACATGTCATCCCCATGAAACCCCAGACCCAGCCTTTTCAACAGAAACTGAGGAAGATGCACCCTAAATTATAACCCACCATTAAAAAAGAACTAAATAAGTTACCAACTACAAAGATAATTTTCCCAGTAAGGCACACGCAATGGGTGTCTAACCTAGTCCCTGTAAGGAAGAAAAGTGGTGAAATTCGACTCTGTGTCGATTTTCGGAAGCTAAACCGAGCATCTAATAAAGATAACTATCTTGTTCCTCAAATGGAACAAATTCTACAGCATGCATCTGGTTCCTAAAGACTATCTTTATTAGAAGGCTTTTTGAGATACAACCAGGTCCTCATGTCTCCCTCAAATCAGCTCAAAACCACCTTTGGTACCCCATGGGGAACTTATGCCTACAGGAAAATTTCTTTTGGACTAATTAACACCAGAGCCACTTTTCAGAGAGCAATGGACATTTCTTTCCATGGCCTCATAAACCAGTCAGTCGTGGTCTATCTTGATGATGTCACCGTCTTCTCTAAAAACAAGAAAGTTCACTTGTCTCACCTTAGGGCTGTCTTAGAACGATGCTGCAAGTATGGAATATCTCTCAACCCTAAGAAATAAGTCTTTGTAGTAGAACAAGGAAAACTATTTGGGTTTATAGTGTCCAAAGATAGAATGATCATTGACTCGGAAAGAACCCAAGCTATTGCTAAACTCTCCCCTCCCTCTACCAAAAAATCCATGCAGTCAATTTTAGGTAAGATTAATTTCGTCAGAAGATTTGTCCCGAGTTTTTCAGAAAGGGT
The DNA here is from genome assembly GCA_032191745.1 of Picea mariana. Classification (NCBI taxonomy): domain Eukaryota; kingdom Viridiplantae; phylum Streptophyta; class Pinopsida; order Pinales; family Pinaceae; genus Picea; species Picea mariana. The sequence continues at coordinate 8,112 of JASDQU010261996.1, forward strand.
AAGACCATTAAAAAATTTAATTAAAAAGGATGTTCATTATCATTGGGGACCATAATAAATTCAAGCTTTTGAATCCATCCGAAAAGACATAGTGGAAGCTCCTTCCTTGATGAGCCCCGATTTTTCCCAAGATTTCACACTTTACACCTTTGCTTCTGACCGATCTTATGTTGTTGTGTTAACACAGAAAAATTCTGAAAGCAATGAGATACCCATTGCCTTCATGAGCTCATATTTCAAAGGAGAAAAGCTTAATTACCCAACAGTATATCAACATGCATATGTTGTTTTTAAATCAGTGAAACACTTCCGATCGTACCTGCTAAAATCCAAAACCAAGGTAATTGTTCCCTACCCAACTATAAGAAACCTGTTAGTACAAAAAGAACTGGGTGAGAAAAGGGAAAATTGGATGGCATCTCTATAGGAATATGATCTCAAAATAACCCCTGCACAAATTGTTAGAGGTCAAGGCCTATGCAAACTAGTTGTTGATTCACTTAAAGAAAATGAACGTCAAATTAATACCTTAACTGTAAATCATCACAACAAAAAACAAATCAGCTGTGCACAAGTTGCTGCCAATTCTTGGTATGAAAACATTAAATTTTACTTAACACATGGATCTACTCCCCGCTATCTTGACCCTAAGAACAAAAGAACACTAAGATTAAAATTTTCATGTTTCCAGTTAACAAATGATGTATTATTTCGAAAGAATTTTGATGGTATTCTTATGCGTTGTTTGGAAAAAGATGAAGCAGAGAAAGTGCTATCTGAACTTCATGCAAGTGAGGCTGGTGGAAACTTCGGTGGAGACAACATTGCTCACAAAGTGTTAAGATTTGGGTACTATTGGCCCACGTTATTTAAAGATGCCCATGCGTTGTGTCGTAAATGCATAATTTTCCAAAAGGCTGCTGGACGGGTGAAAAAGGCAACATTCCCTTTGCAGCCTATTACTGTAGATTCACCTTTTCAATAGTGGGGTCTTGACATCATAGGACCAATTAACCTTTCTTCTTCACAACAGAACAAATATATCATTACAACAACATATTATTTTACCAGATGGTCTAAATTTGCACCTTTGAAGGTGGTAAATACAAATTAGGTAGTATATTTCCTCAGCTCTCATATCATCACCCGGTTCGACATTCCCAAATGTTTGGTCTTTGATAACACTTCTTACTTTTCATCCCTCGATATGAACATTTTTTCCTTGGAAAAAGGGATTAAACTGAAATATTCTACTAGCTACTAGCCTCAAGGAAACGGTCTAGCAGAATCAACAAACAAAAATTTAATCAAGATCATCAAGAGGACAGTTTTAGAAAATCATAAGAACTAGCACAATGCACTACATAATGCACTTTGGGTAGATAGGGTCACCCCAAAAGCCTCTGTTGGTAATTACCCTTTCTTTTTCATCTACAGAAGAGAATCAATTCTCCCTCCACATGTTTTTCTTCCTTCTCTACAATTATCGCAGAAAGTTTAAGAGGAGGAGTGCCCTCCCCTTGAAAATTGAATTAATGCCTTGTTAAAACTGGAGGAAGTAAGAGCACAAGCAAAGTAGAAATTGGATCAGCACCAACAAATTGTAAAAAGTTGGTTTTATTCAAATTCTTCTTCTGATAGGAATTTCGATGTTGGAGACTTAGTTCTCAAGTGGGACAAAGCTCACGAAGGGAAAGGAGAACACACCAAGTTCCAGAATCTGTGGTTGGGGACATTCCTAATTTATAAAAAATTAGGTCCAAGCTCTTTCTACCTGCACAATTTGGAGGGACAGCCAAACACCTTCCCAGTGAATGGCCAAGCTCTCAAAAGGTATTTTTCCTGATGGTTCCAGACCCACCTCTTTGTACATATCTTTGTTTTTTTTTTAATTTTTATTTTGGTTCTTTTCATTTTGCTTGTTTGTGGTTTGTTTCTAAATAATTATGTCTGTGTCACCATTTCATTTGTGGAAGGAAAATTATAATTTTTATCCAAGGGAAACAACTGACTGCTTTTCAAAGAACCATGTTGTTAATTGTTAAACTCAAATCAGCAGAAGAAAGTTTCTACTCAAAATAGTGTTGTTGGTTTCTTTTCAAAATCTCAAGAGGATAACGATTATCATTAATAAACTCTTAACGTTGTCCCTGTTTTTAAGAAAACAACTCAATTATACCTTCCTGTCCTTGAGATGGTTTCGTAATAGGAATATAAGTGTTTAGATCATGGTAAAAATCACTTAAAAAATAGATGAATTGTATGAAATCAACTTGTGTGTTCAAAATCTGAAATTTTCAGTATCACCCTGCTCTCTTGAATATCATAAAAGTTTATGCAAATTTATAAATTAATTCTAGAGAGTTGAAAGCTCTACAAGGTGTGGGAAGTGTTTGTAAACCTGCCGAGACACTGAACAGGTCTACTGGCAACGGGTAAATGCATCCATGATACCAAGGCAACTTCGTCGAGGTACTGAACAAGCCCGCTAACAGTGAAACAATGTCAGGTTCAAGAAAATTATCAGGTATGTCCCTTAAAATTAATCCATGAATAAAGATGTTCTTCATCATGAATGGATGACTTTTGGACATGATAGAGGTATTGGAGTGGGTTAAATGGCATCCCTGCTGAGGCTATGGACACCTGTTGGTAGCGGTGGCTATGTCAACATTATCAGAGACAATTCCATAAACATCATTCCTCTTGTAATCTAGATTTGATACCATATTACCTTTTGACAGAAACACATCTAATGCTGGACTATGTTTTTGAGTTTTTATCAGAATGCTTGACTTGTTGTCGACTGTTCATTAATTTTTTCTGATCTATCCTAACATGGATTTTCTGGTTATGCAGAGATAACTGCTTCACCCGGTACGTCGCCATTGTTGGAAGCCCTACATAATTTTTCTATTTAAACAAGAAATCACAGTTTCTGTAGTTGCCTTCACCTCGATCTTGTGAACATTATCATTTTGAGTTGATTACTGGATTAGAAAATTTGTTCATTAATTTTTTTTTATTGCATTTTCATTGTGTTTTATCTTTGATTCATGACTGAAATCATGAATCAAACATAAAAACCTAGCTTGGTATTATATTTTCTATACAAGGCATTATTTTTAAGGGTCATCATGGTTATATCCAATTTAAATGCAATGCTTGATTGACTTATCTTTGGAATTTTTTGAGTATTGATATAATTTATATATCCTTAGAGGGTTTGCATTTGAATTATGAGRAGTTTTGTTTTATTTAAACCCTTTACAAACACAATGGTTGTGCTAGTAGTCATGGGAATTAATGCGCAACTACGGTACTCTGTACTTAACTCACCTTGCTAGCACAATGGTTTAATGATCCTTTCATTACAGGTATAGGTTTTCGATGTTGTGTGTCGKGTTTTCATTACCAGGAATGGTAAATCTTAATGATCAAACCCTCAATGTTCATGCTATGATAATACAGGGGATTCATTATGGTTGTTTCCCTTTTATCCATTCAGATCTATTCCTATCGCTCCTACCATCCAAACCTAGAACTGTTTTGAGTCACCCCTGTTACATCCTAGTCACATTTATAATGGCTCCTATTGTTCGTTTGGATATGAATGGCTCTCAGGCATTACTCTCCCACGATGATGCGACCGAATATTTAAAGAGCCAAGGCTAGGAGGCCTTCCTTAAAATACTTGAAGGTTATAACCTCTAGGTAGCGAGGTCTTTTATACATAATTTCGATGGGTGCAGAGTGAAATTTGGAGATACCCCTTTAGAGGTAATCAAGGAGTTTGTGAGTGAAGCCATAGGGCTTCCATCCACAGGCAAGAGATGGTTCAAAAAATCAAAAATTGAAGAAATACCTTGGAGCCTCTTCATGACTTCCAGGAAAATCAATTGCTGCGAAAAAGGTATCCCTATTTCTTTGGTTAAAACTAGGTGGCGTGGTCTGTTGTTGATCCTCAAACAATTCATGACCTATGAGGGTCATTATGGTTTAGTTTTTCTCTATCATATATGAATTCTTATGCATTTCATTGGTTTTCAATTAAACATGTCTTTTTATCTGTTGAGAAGCCTGTACAAAATGTCTAAAAAGTATAAGAGACAGAGCCTTGACTCTAGTCTTTTCCACCACGACTTGATTAAAATTTTGTTGATTCACCATTTGACAACCATGGTTGACTACTGGGATGAATTTTTAACAAGAAATGGTTTTTCTACGACCATTATTGTAGAAATCCCTAATTCGGGTGAGCCACTGATGAAAAAACAGTTTGAAATTCCAAGTAATGAACCAAACTCTCTAAACATAAACCCTCGATATGAGGTAATTCCAATTTAGTCTTGACATGAGAAAAAGGCTATTGAATTAGAGTTAAGTGAACCTCCTATGCCTAAATTTGATGTTGGTCAGAACACCACTGTGAAACTCGATGTCAAAAAATCTTGCAAACAGACAAAACAAAAACACACAACATTAGGGTTTCAGAAAAAGAGAGCAGGTCATATTATTTTGAGAAAATTGAGGAACCGAACCGATGCTCATTTGAGATCGATCAGCCCGAACGAGGTCAATAAGGTCTCAGACTCCGAAATTGAATATTTCTTGGCTTTGGAAGATCCCGATTGTCAAATATTTGATCCTTCCAAACCCTATGACTTTGTTATGAATCTGTTGTCGTGCCTCAGGGGTAAGGAAGGTTTCTCTGGTATTGGGCTTGGTCAAGGGAAAATAACAGGTAAGGTCGATACAACCAGGCTTGACTGTACACTTCATCAACATATCGTTCCTTCTATACAATGTGATGTTTGTTTCCATTGGATCGAATGATATTACACTGATATACCCATCCTTCAAGATTGTATTAAAACACTCACATCTCAAAGTGAATTACTGAGACAAGAAAATCTCAACTGCAGAGTAAACGCAGAGAGGAAAGATAAATGCCTTAAGAGGATATGTAACATAGTGATAAAAAACACAACCATTGTTAAAGCAATAATCAACTCAGAACTACCCGATCCATCTTTAGTCAATTGTTTAAGTGGTAAAATGATTTTTCCTCTTATTATATTCATGTTATCTATTTTGAATTGAATCAGTTTAAAATTGGATTTTGCTTGCTAAGATAAGACTGGATATAGAATCTTTTGATTCTGTAGCCAAGTCATTTTTAAATATAAAATTCGAAATTATCTATTAGAAATTGTCTAACTTATTCTTGTTTCTTTTTCAGGAGATAATAGATCCTATTGTTGATCATCTGGGGGAGAACATGGTCCATTATGCATTCAAATGATTAGTATTTCCTTTTCTGTTTATTTTGTAAAAACTTTTATTAATTTTTGAAGAATCAACTCTGTTATGAGTGGTTGTTATCCCTCTATTTTTGTAATATTTTTTATTTCATGAAATCCTATCCTATCCTAGGAGATAGGAAGAGGGGATTTCAAAACACTTTAAATACTCTTCATCTTGTAAGTTAAAGACATCTTGGTCTGAAACAAATTATGGACTAATGATTTTCAGAACTTTATGGAACAACTTATAGCATTTTGGCTTTAGACCTATGTGAATGTTGTCTCATTTATGTTTTGTTTCCCTTATTTTGGAATATTAATGTGTTGTATAGCTTTAGTCTCAATGACATATTATGTTCCATTGTATTCATATTTTAAATATTGTTCATGATTTGTTGTTCCATATGTTATGACTGTGATCATCATATCAATTTTAATATCGAGATTTCACTTTGATGTTTAATTGATAGATAAAAATGAATGCTTTACATAAAGATTTCTCTGATTGTAATCGTTCGTAATTATTAGATCATAGGATCACATGTGTCATGTTATTAAATCCTAGCTGTCGATACTCAACCTTGAATTTATTCAAGAAAAAATTAGTATAAGACTACTACAAATTTCTTTAACAGATGGGACAACTGGATGCTTTTGATCATACAGAGGCACAGACACATTAACAAACTAATTGTTGGTTGTGGAGCCTGATTATCTTCCTGATTCAGAGGTCCTTACATTCAGTCGTGTTTATATCCCATGAAGTATTTACACCCCATAAGTATGTACACTCTTCCACGCGGGGGAGTGCAGAGGGGGGGTACCCCCTCTACGGGGTCCGGGGGGGCTATCCCCCCGGCTGGGGGGTCTGGGGGAAAGCATGCCCCCAAAGCAAAAATTGCCTTGTAAAAGTATATTGTAATTTCATTGTAAATCTGGACCGTTCATTATAAGGTCGTAGATCTAATGGTAGAGATTATGTTAGGGTTTTTTTCCCTAGAAGGCAACCCTCTTTTATGAGATAAATGTATTGTGGCTATGATTGATGGTGAATATTGTATTCTGAGAGAGGAGACTGTGAGAGAAAGAAGAGGAAGTTACAGCGGGTTTTGTTGTAGGTTGTATCCCTTCATTTGCTAGATAATAATAAAGGAAGGACCTGGCAATTTCTCTGGTGGATGTAGCCCACACTGGGTGAACCACGTAAATCTGTGTCTCTCTTGTATTGTGTGTCTTCTGTGTTTTGTTTCTGCATTTGTTTTATTTTATTGCTCTGTGGTCCTATTTTTCTAACAACTGGTATCAAAGCATAAGGTAACTCGTAGGAAAAGAGGGTTCCTGGTTCGAGTGGGAGCAATGTCGGAAGATAGAAAGTTTAGGGTCAAGAAATTTAATGGCCAAAACTACTAGTTATGGAAGATGCAGATGGAAGACTATTTATATCAGAAGGATCTATTCCTACCATTGAGCAGAGTAGCAAAGAATCTGGCGGCCATGAAGGATGAAGAATGGGAGATTCTTGATAGAAAGGCTCTAGTAACGATATGGCTGAGCCTAGTAGCGTCGGTGGCTTTCAATATTTCGAAAGAAAAGACAACGAAGGGTTTGATGGACGTGTTGGCCAAATTGTATGAAAAACTCTCGGCGTCAAATAAGGTATTTATAATGAAGGGATTATTTAATATGAATATGTCAGAAGGTGGGTCTGTTGCAAATCATTTAAATGAATTTAATATGGTTACTAATCAACTAAGTTCTGTAAAAGTGGACTTTGATGATGAGTTTAGGGCTCTTCTAATCTTGTGCTCATTGCCAGAAAGATGGAATGGCTTGGTCATGGCTGTAAGTAACTCTGTCTCTGGTTCAAATACTTTAAAATTTGATGATGTTGTTGGTGTCATCCTTAGTGAGTAAATGCGATGGAAAATCACAGGTGAGACATCAGGAAATGCATTGAACATGGAGAACAGGGGAAGACAAAAGGATAGAGGAAAGGGATCAGGAAACCGCGGAAATTCTAGGAAGGGTAGATCCAAATCCAGACTTGGAAAGATAGAGTGCTGGAATTGTGGGAAGAAAGGACATCTGAAGAAAGACTGCAGATCTCTAAAGAAACAAAGAGATGGACAGCAGGAGAGAAATCAGGAAGCAAATGTAACA
>JASDQU010261997.1:0-15616 GCA_032191745.1 Picea mariana
TTGGGTTTCCACGTAAAACACTGGTGTACTGTGTATGTGTATGATTGTTCATTTGTTCATTGCTTATTTACTCTGCAGTTATTGGATAATAATGCTTCATTGATATAACACTTGGATTATATGGTTAAATTGCTCTATTACTGATTCACCCCCCCTCTCAGTAATCCAACAGTGATAGAGTTCAATAGTTTCATGGGAGTATCTTAGTATTTGAGGAAATTAATTTTAAACTTTTCCATAGTAGCAACATCGTTGCATGCCATAATTGTCAAAGGAAATATCGTTCATTGGGGTAAGACACAACAAAGTTAATTTGAATACTTGAAGAATAAAATTAGTGATTCTCCAATCTCAAACATGTTGATTTTGCAGTGACCTTTTGAGCTACAAACTGATTCTAATGGATATGCATTAGGGGAAGTACTCATGCAAGGAGGAATTCTTGTGTGTTACCATTCATAGTTGTTTCATGGAGTAGTGCTTGAATATCCCACGTACAGTAAAGAGCTCTTTGAGATTGTACAAGAAGTGAAGAAATGAAAGAATTACCTCTTGGGAAAAGAGACAATCATACACATGGATCAACAACCCCTTCAATATATAGAGATTCATAGAAAGATGCAACATGAAAGGCATTATGAGCAGTTAGGTTTCTTGGAGCAATTTAATTTAGTAATTAAGTACAATAAAGAATTCACAAATAGAATACCAAACATGCTCTCTTGACTACCATGAAGAAGATTGCAACAATTTGGAATGATAATTTAGCTTGATCATTTCACTCATTAACATCTGAGTGAATATTAAGAGGGAGATGAATATTTCGAAGGAATGTACAAGAAACTAAAGTAGAGGATTTGCATTGCCATGGAAGGAAGTTAATAGCACCTCCAATATGGGTCATTATACAAACTAGACAAACTATGCATACCCCATGATAGAAGAGTTCAATTCATGAGAGAAGAACAATCTTTTGTGGTTGTTGAGAATTTTGGTGTGACCAATACAATTGTGAATTTCCAGTGGTATGTGTATTGGCCAAAGATGTAGGATCAGGTGGAAAAGTTTGTTAGAGGTTGTGTTCTTTGTAGCACTAGAAATCCAAGAAATTGAAAACTCATCTTATATGTGCCATTGCCAACACCAAGAAGGCCTTGGGAGATAATCTCCATGGATTTTGTTGGATGTTTTCCTATGAATCATAGAGGCCATGACTACTTTTCCATTATGGTAGACGATTTTAGAAAATTGTGTGTACTCATTCCCTATAAGAAGACAATCTCTTGATGAGAGGATTTTGAACTATTCTTTAGCCATGTTTAGGTATATTTTAGATTTCCAACCTCCATCATATCTGATCGGGATAGCAGGTTCTTGGAAAGATTTTGGACTACACTTTGGGAGAGAATGGATAGCAAGTTGAAGTACTCCAATGACTTCCATCCTCATATTAATGGACAAACCAAGGTAGTAAATAGGATGTCAGTGATTTTTGAGAGGTTACAACAATATAAATCCAAAGACATGGGATGAGCAACTAGTCTACATTCAACATTATTACAATAAAGCACTTCATTCTTCCACTAATAAGTCTCCTTTCGATAATTTTTTTGGTTATTTAACTCCTTCACCATTAGATATATAATTTATGGATACCAAAAGGAAGAACTGGAACTATAGGGAGAAGAACAGAAGGAAAGCACATTCATGGACAATCAGGCATATCCATCTAAGGGCTCAAGAGAAGCTCAAGAAGAGCCAACAGTTGTACAAATCTAGGCATGATTAACACAAGGCGGATCATAAATTATGTGTTGGAGACAAGGTGTGGCTCTACATCCATAAGGAACGACTACAGAGAAGCTCAATCCACTTAGATATGGACCATTTGATATCATTAAACAAGTGAATGAGAATTCCTTTGGGTTGAAACTTCCACCTTATTTTCATATTAGCTCAATGGTGAATGTGGAATATTTGAAGTTGTTAGAACCATCCATGTTATATGAGGAGGAAGAACATCAGTTTCTTCCTACTGTTAAAGAACTTGCACTCACGGACTTGAGCAATTGAAGGAAGACATATTTTTGTACCACAAGGAATGTACAACTTGTAGAGGAAAACAAAAGATGTGGCAGATTGGCCTCAAGGGACAAAAAACAAGGAAACTAAAGTCATGTGAGAGGAATCAGATTGAATGCAAGTTCCCTCATCTATCCTCAAAAGATTTTGTGTATCAAATGACTCACAATGGTGAGGTGTGATCTGAATCGGATATGAGAAGAATAATTGGATACCTTCATAGGCTCTAAGATGATAAACACATGCAAAGTTTAAGGCTCTGGACGAAGAGGGATATTGACTTGTTGGCATGAAGAGCCATGTTCCATCATGATTTGTGTCCATTCCATATGTAATATATGTAAATTCAAGTAGTAAATTATTATACGTAAATAAATAATGAGGCTTTCTTGAGACCTTTTCCACATGGGAGAAAGGAAAAACAAAGAAAGAGAAGAAGGAGAAACAAACTAGAGAGAAACTAAAATGTTGGGGATGCTTGACCTTCCAACTATCCTCCTAGATGAATCTATCTTCTATATCATGTATCCCCACAACGAGATAGGCTTCTTTGGCTATGAATTGTGTGAAGAGGTTGCCCAGATGTCACTAAGGAGCATAGAGATGAACTAGAGAGCCTATAACTTGCAAATTGATGAATAATAAAGAGCCTAGACGAAACCAAAAGAATGCGTGTTTTCCCATTTGGGTTTCCACCATAAATTATTAGTTAATGTGGGATGATTGTTGTGGTTTCATTTGTGTATGAATGGTAAGTGTTGTGCACTGTAAGTTAATGGTTGTCTATAGATGGTTTAACAACGAGAGTTTCATGCCATTTGGTTTGAGCTTGTTTTATATTAATATGGTTCCCATGAGTCAGTAAACCAAACTAGTATCTCTTTATACACACCCATACATGGATTCAGAAGTTGGAAATTGATGGCCCTCCTTCTTAAGCCATCGATATTTACTTGGGGGTTTCTAAATTTGTTTTAGGAATCGCAGGGCACATTCTCGACTTGCTAGGGAATTTTTCTTTGCCCATAAATCATAGATAGAATATATTTTGAAATTTGGGGTTGTTTGGGAGTTTATTAGCTAGCACAAACCATATACAATCTTTTTACATTTCGCCTGCTATCAATTTCACCCTAGATGTGTTTCATTGTTTTTGAATGACCAAATCAACTTATAAAACATTTTCTATTCCAATGAATGTTGCAATCGACTTCCATACATTTTCCTATGTGATTGGTTGTTGAATCCACCCTTCAAAATGTTTTCCTACATGGTTGGTTTTTAAATCCAACCTCCAAAACGTTTTTCTCATGATCTGGTCCACAAATTCGACCTTTGGGGGTTTTTCCATTCATAGTTGGTCAATGGATTCTCCCTTTAACTATTTTTCTTACCGTTGGTTGGCTTGTTTCACCGAATTAAATTATTACTTATTCTTTGGGTTGAATTCATTTGCAAACAACTCGAACTCCTCTCGATTCAACAAGATCCTCTTCATTTGGTCAATTCGTACCTCTTGGTCAAATGCATATTCAACTGACCCAGCTTGCAAATATCCAACTTTTCTTTCATCTATTAGAAATACTAAGAGGGGGGTGAATCGGTATTTAGAGCAATTAGTATTTTTGAACTTGTACTTCAATGAGATCATGTATTCAATTTATATCCAATAAACAATGAAGACTATCCAATGAAAAATGATGAATAGTGTAAGAGATAAACCAATAAACCATGAACAATATATAAGAAGTAATCATGTATTATTGTTCAAAGGAAGTAAAGGATTACAAAGGTAGTTACATCCTCCAAATATAAAGGGAGGGATAAACCTCCAAAAGGAAGATACAATCCTCCAATATCAAGAGAGGGTTGACCTCTCCATCCTTGCCCCTTCCTTCCACCCAAGACTATATGAGAGATAATACAAATTTACATTAAATTATCATCATCAACCAACCATCACATAGAACCTAATAATGCTTCCCGAGACTTCTTCAACTTCAACAATTCTTCACTTCTTGGAATACTTTGATCCTATAGATATACTACTCAATGTATTCTATGCAACTCCTCCAAGTTTCATGATGCAGACCCCCTTCTCCCCTGAGCGTTGTGTGACCTCCCGGTTAAGGATCTTCAATTTCGAGCTGAATTGGCTCTCTGATACCTTAATGGTCTTACTTATGAATTAACACATGCCCTTTTTTTCCTCTGGTGTAGGTTCTATGGCACCCACGACCTCTTTCTTTACACTGTTGAACTCATAGGTTTAAGGTGCAGGCTCCTCTCTCGTTAGCCCCTTCCCACATGTGACCTCGGGCTATGTCCCTGTGTAAACAAACGATTGCGGGTGCACCCAAAAGTGGTTTGGGATCAACCCACTTTTCTCCCCGCAATTTACATCCAACTGCCACATACCCCTTTGTTGATACCGTGGTTCATATTGCGGCATGCCCTCGAAAAATTAACATCAGAGCACTTTCTGGCCCCGCAATCAAGCATGATTGTTGATCTTACGATCTTGACGGTGCCTCCAAACTGACAGTTCATATCTTCCCCTTTCAAACTTGCGAATCAGATCTGACCTCTTTCAAATCAATGAACGAGATTGATTTCGCCTTTTGGGCTTCAAGAGTTTCAATTCTCAAACCTTGTTTTCTCCGCAATGCTTCCACCCAGAGCTCGTGATCTATTGAGTTTCAACCTCTTGCGCACTCGTTCCTCCTGAAGTGATTTCACCCGAAGATGATGGATTCCCACCACGTGTCCTTCGCAACAGACGGTTGCAATCTGCTTCAGCCTTCAAGACTTCAGGATTTTATCACCCTCTGCACTTGGAATCCTCCAAAGTGAATTTTCCCAGAGTCTCATATCTATCGACACATATCTCCTAGCAACCAACGACCTGGATATACTCCAACCTTTGGCTCTTCAGCAACTTCTCGTTCTCCTTATCCACAAAAATTCTGAAGTACTTTGCTACAGAGTTATGGATCTTCTACCACCTGTCCCTCTTGACAATTGACATTCCCTGGCCCCTTCGGGACTTCGGTGAATCCTCGCTCCTATATGCATGCAGACTTAATGCTTGTGCGCTTTACCCAGATCCAACGGTCTGGAATGATCTCGCTCCCTCCTGGATGGATCTTAGTCGGTGACTCGTGAAATCTTCAGAACTTTCCTCCCTTTGAAGATTCCTCCTACTATCTCTCTTGAGCTTTCTCCCTCCTTCTACTTCTTTAACTCTTTAAATTGTTTCTTCGACACTTAGTCGAATTTTGGGTCTGTGCACTCCTTGCAACAGATTCTTATGAAAGAGTTGGGTTCTTGCGAATGACTATAAACGCCTTGCAGCAGTCATTTTTCACTCCTTGCAAAGGCAAAGTTTGTTCTATCTCTTATGAGCTTTTGAGTTGAAACAAACTATGTCAATGCACGCCTTGCGGACTGTGCACACCTTTCATGGGCTCAGCGAAGAGAAAATGATTGAACCTTATACAAATATTTCACAGTTTCATATACCCAACAACACAACTCATTCATTCATGAAACAAAATAACAAGGAATTTGTAAACAATAGTAACATCATGCATTTGAATCAATTTTCCTCTGTTATATTCATTCCAAAAGTAAAACAATGGCTACAGCTATGATCAAACAACAACTAAAAATTCAAGATGTTCCTACTAACTCGCAACAGCCTCATTTGGGCGTATAAAACCTCTATTTATCTTCGAGGGTTCTTAGGTTTCCCCTCGACTACTCGTCTACTCAAAAACAAAACCTAACTGCTACCTCAGTTCAATTACTTTCAAGACTAGAAGTGAAAACTCCCATATCACTCGTGATCATTCAACTTCCAAGCATTTGATCTTCTTCCGTTTTTCAATCAGCTCCAAAAGATTCGCAGTAAACGCCAATGTTTAAGATTATGAAATGATTCCAAGGCATTGAGTTGTCCTGCCACATGTGCTCACTGATGATGCTCCTACATCATACTCCCCTGGACAAAAATTCATCGACTCTTGTCCATGAGCTCCTGCACCAATTTTCCATGCTTCTGGATATCAACTTTATTTTCCAAACTGGAATCTTCTATTGGGTGTCCCTTCCACTTGACCAAATATTCAAAATAGGTCTTCCTCCTGGTCTTTTTTCCAATCCTCTCATCAACGATCCTCTCCATTTGTGGTTTTTATGCTATAGCAATTTGTTTCTCCCACTGAATGTTCTCTTGATATTTTGATCCCTCTGTGTCATCTTCCCTGTAAGGGTACAGGTCTGGAACGTTAAATGTGGGTGATATGCCCACATCATTTGGAATCTCAATCTCATAGGTGTTTGCATCAAACTTCCTTAAGATATTACATGGCCCTATCTTCTTCATCTTTAACTTGTTATATGTTCCCCTAGGGAACCTTTCTTTCCTGAGATGTGCCAGAACTTGATATCCTACTTCAAATTGAAGTTCCCTGTGATGTTGATCAACTCTGCGCTTGTACTCTTGGCTAGAGCTCTACAACTGTCCTCTGATATGGCTATGGAGCTTCTACATTTCTGCAACAAAATCTTCTACTCCAGCACTTTTGATCTCACTCTGTTCCAAGTCTCTCAACTCAAATACTCCCCTTGGCTGCATTCCATACAATATTTGGAATGGGCTCTTTCCAGTTCTCCTGTTTGGTGAGTCATTGTATGCAAATTCTTCTTGTGGCAGAATCTAATCCCACTGATTATGATGCTCAATGACTAGACTCCTCAATAATTTTCCCAAACTTCTGTTTACCACCTCATTCTATCCATCTGTATGAGGGCAATAAGTTGAGATGAAGGAAAAATCCGTCCCCAAATTATTCAACAGTGTTCTCCAGAAATGACCAACAAATTTAGTGTCTCTATTTGAGACAATGCTCCTAGGTAGTCCATGAAGTCTCACAACTTCCTTGAAAAACAAATTTGCAACATGTATTGCATCACTAGTCTTCTAGCATGGGATAAAGTGTGCCATCTTTGAAAATCTATCCACCACCACAAAGATGGAATCACATCCTCTTTGCGTTCTTGGCAATCCCAACACAAAATCCATGCTTATTACATCCCAAGGCCTCTCTGGTATTGGCAATGGTTGATACAATCCAGTGTTTTGTCTTTTACCCTTTGCATGTTGGTAGATTCTACATCTGTTCACAAATTTTACCACTTTTGTTCTCATACCTGGCCAATAGTATGAACTTCTCAACTGTGCAAATGTTTTATCATGGCCGAAATGTCCAGCCAATCTTCCACTATGCTTTTCCTTCAAAAGGTTATCCCTCATTGATCATTTTGGTATGCACAACTGATCAACCTTGAACAACAATCCCTCTTGAATCATATACTTTGTCCACTTGCTCCTGTCTCTTAGCACATGATTTTCACATGCTTCGTATGCTTCCTTGAAATCTGGATCATCACAATACATATCCTTTAGGTGTTTAAACCCCTAGGTCTTCACCTGAAACTCCTGCAGAATCAAACATCTCCTACTTAATGCATCAACAACTTTGTTAGCATTCGCAGTAATATGTTTTAAGACAAAAGTAAAATTTTGCATAAAATCAATCCACTTTGCATGCCTTTGATTCATTTTTTCTTGTCTATTTATGAATTGTAAATCTTGGTTGTTGCTATATAAGACAAATTGTTGTGGAACAAGGTAGTGCCTCCATTTCTTCATGGCTTGAATTATGGCATAAAATTCCTTATCATATGTGGAGTATTTTCTCTTAGTCTCATTTAGCTTCTCACTGAAATAGGCAACAGGCCCATTATCCCGGCTCAAAACTGCTCCAATTGCAACTCCACTTGCATCACATCTCACTTGAAATGTCTTTCCAAAATTTGGTAAGACCAGAATTGGTTGTTCTGTTATTTTATCTTTCAGTATATTGAAGCTCCTCTCGACCTCCTCTATCCATTTAAAATAATTGTGCCTCTTCTTCATGGTATCTATCATTGGTGCACAAATCCCACTGAAATCTCTGATGAACTTCCTATAGAAACTTGCTAATCCATGGAATCTTCTTACCTCAAGCATACTCCTTGGTGATGGCCATTCTTTGATTGCTTTCACCTTCTCTGGATCCATATTCAATTCATTTGAAGAGATCACAAAACCCAAGTAAATGAGCTATGTCTTCATAAAAGAGGACTACTTCAGGTTTATCAACAACTTCTCCTATTGTAGTCTCCTCATCACTAGTGTCAGGTGTCTCAAATGATCCTCTTTAGTCCTGCTAAAGACCATTATATCATCCAAATATACAACCACGAACTTGGCAATGAAATGTTTCAGTATTTCATTCATCAACCTCATAAAAGTACTCGGGGAATTTGTTAAGCCAAATGGCATAACAATCCACTCATACAAACCTTCATTGGTATTAAAGGTTGTCTTCCACTCATCACCTTCTCTCATTCTTATCTGGTGATATCCACTTTTCAAATCTGTCTTAGAAAAGAAATTTTCTCCACTTAAACAGTCCATTAAATCATCCATTCTTGGCAAAGGAAATCTATACCTAATGGTGATCTTGTTAATGGCTCTTGAGTCTGTGCACATTATCCATCCTCCATATTTCTTTGGACTCAACATAGTTGGCACTGTGCATGGACTCAAGCTCTCTCTGACCAAACCCTTATCTAACAATTCCTGGACTTGGTTCTTTACCTCCTCATTCTCTCGAGGTGTCAATCTGTATGTTGATTTGTTTGGAAGACTTTCTCCTGGTATCAAATCAACATGATGGCCGATACTTCTGATGGGTGGCAATGAGTTAGGCATCTCATCCACCACTATGTCAGCAAAATTATCCAACAATTCCTAAATTTATTCAGGTAAATCATCCATCGAAGTACTTGTAAGGATAACTTTGGGTTTCCTCACCACATCAAACTGCATATCCTATTATTTCTTGACTTCTTTCAGGAGTTCCTTCCTGCTCATGAGAATTATGGTTGTGCTAGCTTCCTCTTTCACTTTCTTCTCTTCTATTGGCAGCAACATGTGTGTCCTACCATTCTTCTCCAAGGTGTATGTATTATTCCTCCCATCATGAATGACATTCCTGTCAAACTGCCATGGTCTTCCCAACAATATATGACATACATCCATGGGAATTACATCACATAGAATTTCATTTCTATATCCTCCTATCTTAAATTCAACAAGGCATTGTTTAGTAACCATTGCCTGGTGTCCTTTATGCAACCATGAGACTTTGTATGGATTCGGATGTGCAGTTTTCTCCAACTCCAATTTCTCCACCGTCTCTATGGATATTAAGTTAGCAGTGATTCCACTGTCAATTATCACCTTGCCTACTCTGTCTTTAGTCTTGCAATATGTCTTGAATAGATTGTTCCTCTGCACTGGCTTTTCAACTTCTGCATCTAGTTTTAAGAGAACCTTTCACAACATCAAGGATGATCCATCTTTTGCTCCTTCTACTTCAACATTCCTTCTCTCTGCTTCCTAAATGTGAGCTTCACCTCCTCCTTCTGCTTCAACATTCCTTCTCTCTACTTCTAAAATGTGAGCTTCACCTCCTCCTTCTTTATTTTTCTCGGGACATTCCCAAGACATGTGCTTTGTCTTTCCATAGGCATAACACCTTACTTCTCCTCCTCTACTTCTTCTTCTTTTTCTAAAAGAACTTTTTCCACCACCCTGTCTTCCTTAGGAACTTCCTCCTCTTTCCGAGTGACTATGCGGTTTCTCAGTCTCATCTTTGGATTTATGTGCCTTTTCATGGGAAACTCCCTTGTCGTTGTTTGGGGCCGAGCTCCTACCTCTACCTCGTTGGATTTTTTTATGGACAACTTCTCCTATGCCTTTAGTGCAAACTGATAAGTATCCTCCACTATCCTCACTAACATCATGCTGATCTCATCCTGGATTTCATACCTTGGGCCATTTATATACCTGGAAACGTTTTCTTCATCTTTCTCTCTTTGTCTAGTTTTGATGTTCATCTTGTAGAACTCCTCTGTGTACTCTTTAACTGTTATACCCTTCTGTCTCAGGTTCTGTATCTTCCTGAACATATTTATCTGATAATCTTTGGGAATGAATTTAGCCTTCATCTTCGCTACCATTCTGTCCCAATTCTTTATCTTTTGTTTTCCCTTGCTTATCCTCTCATCCTACAGTTCATCCTTCCATAGTGTTGCATGTACTTTTATCCTAGTGACAGCATGTCTCACACTTTTCTCCTCATCGACATCTTCATAGTCAAAATATTTTTCCATGGATCTTATCCAATCCAGCACCTCTTCAACATCAAAATTGCCTTCATACATTGGGACCTCTATCTTGGATCTAGATCCCAATCTAACAACTGCTCTTAGCAAGCATTCTTAGGCAACATTTTCCCCTAGAGCTTCCTCAACTTCTACTTATTCACTCTCTGCATCACTAATATCTCCAGCATCAGGTGCCCTCCTCTGCGCTGCTTCCATCACCTCTAATATTGCACAAATCTCTTGCATTTATCTTTCTACAACACGATTGGATAAAGGTGGCTCCACTCGCCTCCTCGGTGGCATTATGTTGATTGTCTCTCACACATAGAGTATACCTTTGATCTCCTTTGTCTCCTCTCCTTTGTTTGCTGTCTACAAGCAAAAATTTGGCTCTAACACCACTTGATGCAGACCCCCTTCTTCCCTAAGGGTTGTGTGACCTTTTGGTCAAGGATCTTCAATTCCGAGCTGAATTGGCTCTCTGAGACCTTAATGGTATCACTTATGAATTAACACAGGCCATTTTTGTCCTCTAGTGTAGGTTCTATGGCACTCACGACCTCTTTCTTTACACTGTTGAACTCATAGGTTTCAGGCGTAGGCTCCTCTCCCATTATCCCCTTTTCGCATGTGACCTTGGGCTATATCCCTGCGTAAACACATGATTGTGGGTGCACCCAAGAGTGGTTTAGGATCAACCCTCTTTTCTACCCTCAATTTACCTCCTTCTGCCACGTACCTCTTTTCCAATATCGTGGTTTTGATTTCGGCCTGCCCTCGAAAAATTAACTTCCGAGCACTTTCAAGCCCCACAATCAAGTGTGACTATTGATCTTTCAATCTTGACAATGCCTCTGAACTGACGGTTCAGATATTCCCCTTTCGAACCTGCGAATCAGATTTGACCTCTTTCAAATCAACAGACGAGATTGATTTCTCCTTTCAGGCTTCGGGAGCTTCAATTCTCAAACCTTGTTTTCTCCGCAATGCTTCCACCAGGAGCTCACGATCTATTGACGCGTGTCTCTCATAGATCGATGGATATGATTTCTTCGGGTCTTCGGGCTTTGGAAGACTCAACCCTCAACTTTCACCTTCCTTCGGAGTGTGTGTATTTTTTCCACGTGTCCTCTCAAATCAGACGATTGAGATTCACTTCAGGTCTTCGGATCTCCGGGCTTCGGGACTTTCAACTCCCCACTGAAACTCTCGAAGTGATTCCTCTTGAGCTCACAATTCGTTTCCATGTGTCCCCCTGGATCCGACGATCACTATCCACTTCAGCTCTTCGGGCTTCAAGAGTTTCAATCTCCTGCGCACTCATTCCTCCCAGAGTGATTTCCCTCGAAGATGATGGATTCCTGCCATGTGTCCTCTGCAACAGATGGTTGCGATCTACTTCAGCCTTCAGGACTTCGGGAGTTTATCACCCTTTGCACTTGGAATCCTTCAAAGTGACCTTTCCCGGAGTCTCATATCTGTCGACATGTATCTCCTAGCAACCAACGGCCTGGATCTACTTTCGCCTTCGACAACTTCGCTTTCTCCTTATCCACAAAACTTCTAAAGTACTTTTCTTCAGAGATATGGATCTTCCACCACCTGTCCCTCTTGACGATGGATGGTCCCTGGCCTCTTCGAGACTTCGACGAATCCTCGCTCCTATATGCACGCAGAGACTTAACTCTCATGCACTTTACCTAGAAACAACGGTCTGGAATGATCCTGCTCCCTCCTGGATGGATCTTAGACGATGACTTGTGAAATATTCAAAACTTTCCTCCCTTTGAAGATTCCTCCAACTATCTCTATTGATATTTCTCCCAACTTCTGCTTCTTTAACTCTTCAAAGAGTTTCTTCGACACTTAGTCGAATTTCGATTCTGTGAACTCCTTGCAACAAATTATTATGCAAGAGTTGGGTTCTTGCGGACGAATGTGCACGCCTTGCAATAGTCACTTTGCACTCCTTGCAAAGGAAAAGTTTGCGCTATCTCTTTTGAGCTTTTGAGTCGAAATAGACTCTGACAATGCATGCCTTGCGGACTATGTGCACACCTTGCATGGACTCAGCGATTAGAAAATGATTGAACCTTATACAAACATTTCACAGTTTCATATACCCAACAACACAACTCATTCATGAAACAAAATAACAAGGAATTTGTGAACAGTAGTAACACCATGCATTTGAATCAATTTTCCTATGTTATATTCATTCCAAAAGTAAAACAATGGCTACAACTATGATCAAACAACAACTAAAAATTCAGTATTTTCCTACTAACTCGCAACAGCCTAATTTGGGCATACAAAAACTCTATTTATCTTTGAGGGTTCTTAGGGTTCCCCCGAATACTCATCTACTCAAAAACAAAACCTAACTTCTACCTTAGTTCAGTTACATTCAATACTAGGAGTGAAAACTCCCAGATCACTCGTGATCATTCAACTTCCAAGCGTTTGATCTTCTTCCATTTTTCAATCAGCTCCAAAAGATTCATAGTAAACACTAGTATTTAATATTCCAAAATTGTTCCAAGGAATTGAGTTATCCTACCACGCGTGCTCGCTGACGATGCTCCTGCATCATTTCACTACTTGAATCCTCCCAGAAAAGGAGTTATAGAGAAAATGGTAGACCTTATTCAATTCTGGTTTATTCAAGAGATTGAACTTGTATAGAATTCCCCGCACTCAACATTTAACATAAAATTCTGAAATCCCTACACAAGAAACTACAGCCCATACTCTTTCCAATGCAATTGGTCTCACTTCATTTGAATTTTCTATGAAGACGTTATGACTATTTTACCTAGAACATTTTTTTATGACTAGCTTCAGGACTAATCAAACACCCTATCTTCCACAGAGTGTATCTCCTATAGATTTTTAATGACTAAAATCAGCAAACTAAAATTTTATCAAACACTTAGCAACCTAGAGATAATTGTCTTCATAAACTTCATAAATGCAAAAACCCACATTCAAAAATTTCCATAAGCAGAAATACACATTGCTAAGCAAAAATATGCAATGGAAAAACATAGTGGACAACAACCCAATAACACTCAGAAATTTAGGCAAATGCTAGGGAAAACCCCAATGTGGGGAAACCCAATGAGAGAGAAAGAGAGATCTTATTATTATGCTTCAGGAAAGTACATATTAGCAACAAAACAACATTTCTAGCCAAGGAAAATACCTCACAACACCAAATCTATCCCACAGAAATCTGCCTCATTTTTTGTGCCAAAACCATACTGTTGTCCGACCTCTTTTGTACCTCGTTTTCCGTGCCCACAGCCACTTGTATGGACTGTTCCGTACGGACCAGAAATAGCCACAAAAAATCCAGAAACTGCCTCGAAAATCATGCCAAAAATCACCTCGATTTTCATGCCCAAATTTGTACGACTGTATGGACTGTACGGATTCGTACAGTATGGCCTCCAACAACAAAAAAGAAAAAGAAAAAAAAATCGGCCAAATTTCACAATTTTTTTTTCTCGGGAATCATGCCCTCTTTCCTTGAAAAACGTGCCCTCTTTGTTGCTCACTTTCCTCTCTCAAGCATGCTCAAAAAATCTCTCTAACTCTCCTCCCGATGTTCTCTCAATATCCTCCCGATGTCTTCACAACATGTCTTGCACACTACCCAATGCATTCTTTTATAATCTGAAAATGACATTTTCCCCCCAAAAGTGTCTTTTCACCTTCCTCAACCCTAGATCCAAAGGCCAAGATTCGATCTTGCCTTTTTCAAGATCAAGGGTCATGATCCATTCCCTCCAAAATGTCTCATTTAAAATTAAAGTGAATTTCACTTTATTACATAAGTGCTTTATGAAAATAAAGTCACTTTATTACATAAGTGCTTTATGAAAATAAAGTCACTTTAAAATTAGAAGGTACACTTTATTAAAAACAAAAATCACTTTACTAAAAGAACCACTTAAAACAACTTTATAAAAACTATTACAAAGTCAAGTTCTTGGTAGTGAAAATATTAAGGTAACATCTACATACAAGACAAAACATGCGGAGTACCTCCTGAGTTAAACAAATCTAACACTCCCTCTTAGCGAGGGAGGTACTTCTAGTATCACCACTAGAATCTGTTTCCATCTCATCAGCTGCCATAGCTGCTCCCTCTGTACCAGAAGTCTCTACTCCCTCTGAACATGAAGCCACTACTCCCATTGCACTGGAAGCCTCTGTTGCTACCTTTGTTGTACCGCGAACTGAAGACATGCTCCTAGGAGACTGCACAGTCTCCTAAGCATCCAACTGTGTCGAATCATTCCTGTTGAGTCCCTTGAGAGTCCCGAAATAAAACTGAGTTCCATGCATCAACTCTCTCTCCCGTGCTACCTGCCAACTCTCTGACACAAAATCTGAGTCCAGAATGCCACTCCAAATCTATCAACCTCCAGAGATGACACTGAGAGTAAGTTAACCATCATCTCTGGAACATACAATACTCCGGCAACCTCCATAAATCCTTCTGACTCTAGCTGGAATCTAACACTTCCAACCCCCTTCACTGCAAGTTGTGGGTCGGTACCAACACCCACACAACAGTCTGAGTTTGTTTCTGGAAGACTCAAGAACACTAACCTCATCCTTGTCATATGCCGAGAAGCTCCATTGTCCACAAACCACATTTCAAAGTCCTCGAACACTAGGCAACCATTGCCCAGGGGACAAGTCATGAGATAAAACTCCCTCTCATGTCTCTCAACAAACTCAGCAATCTCTATTGATGCTGACACCTATGGTTCCAACTTCTTCTCCTTCTTATTCGGACACTGACTAGTGTAGTGGCTAGTCTTGTGACATGCAAAACATCTCACCTTTCTCATGTCCTTCTTATTGCCCTTTACCACAAGAGCAACATTTTTGTCATCTTTGTCCACCTGACAAAGAACCTCTTATGCCTTCTTCAAGCAAATACAACAGCAAATCACTTGTTGTCCCAAGTGCCAAATTGTTGCCCACTGAACTTCAGAGCAAAAGCTCTGATACCATGTAGATTTTTAATGACTAAAATTAGCAAACTGAAATTTTGTCAAACACTTAGCAACCTAGAGATAATTGTCTTCATAAACTTCATAAATGAAAAAACCCACATTCAAAAATTTCCATAAGCAGAATACACATTTCTAAGAAAAAATATGCAGCGAAAAAACACAGTGGACAACAACCCAATAACACTCAGAAATTTAGGCAAATGCCAGGGAAAACCCCA
>JASDQU010261998.1:4777-15576 GCA_032191745.1 Picea mariana
GAGAAAACAAAGAGTTGGTGCTCTCAGCAAGTTGTAGCTTGCAAAACAGAGGTTGTAGCCTCACAATGAGTTGGATCTCATATGTATGATAATGTACAGAATGTAAAGATTACTTATCATACCAAGAAGAAGAGCTTTTTACCGTTTATGGGTTTCCTTAAGAAATATTTGTCTTTGTATATTTCATATGTGTGAATGATGTCGAATGTTCTATTGCTTACCTCCCTGCATTATTATGATTGGCATTAAGTGCTCTGCAAAGAGTTTAAAATAATCATAATTGTTTAAGCACGGTAACAACTTATTCACCCCCCCCCCCAGTTGTCCAACAATTTTTTAGCTGCTTCATCATTAAGGGTATGGATTCTGGTGCAAAAATATTCTATTTCCTAGTTGTGGTGGGTTATAACACCCATACTATCATTGAATTCCTTGAATATGGTGGTACATTCGACATTATTTTTGTGCAGCAAGGCTTTGGAATCGTTTCCTTCCAGGACAACTCTTTCTAGTTGTTGTTGAAGTTCCCTAGGTTATGCCTCGGCCTTTAACTTCATCCCCTCCAACTATTTTTGAAGGTCCTTTTCTCGATATGTTAGTACCTCCCATGCCTTTTGAACCAATCCAAGTTGTTCCTCTGGTTCTACAGTGGTGTTGAATTCTGACATCTGAGGGGATGCTTTTCTGAAAGTTTGCCAAATCTTTGTGAGCTTTCCCTTCATTTTATCCACTTTATCTTCCACATGGATTTTCAAGTAATCTTCCTACATTATTTTGGTATGTTCCATAATTCCTTCCTATCACCAATATTCAACTTGTGTTTCAGCTTGTTGAACTCGTTGCTCTAGATGATCACTTGAGGCTCTAATCAAACCTACTAGTTGCGGTGTCGACAACTGAGCAAGCTCTCAGGATGTAATTGTGGCCTCCATCAAGAGTCTGATCTAAAGTAAAATATAGTTGGCCATGGATTTAGCTGATGGTGTCTCAATTTATTCTTCTCCCTGGAGTGATACTCGTAACTATTGGGATAGTTTAGTCTTCAAGGCTAACGGAAGAAAAGTGATAGATTTTTCCTGCGCTAGGCAGAGTTGTAATAGCTATGAGAATTTTTGTGGATCTTGCAATATGGGTTACAATTGTTCTTTTAGCATGGATGTGATTTTTCTTGACTGAGTCTCCTTCATTTCTTGAGAATATTCCTCATTTTTCATCATTTCCCACATTGTGGGTGGAACTTCAGGGGTTCCTCTCTAATCCTTCAAGACTTCTATGTCACTATATGTTCTCATAGATTGTGTATCCGGGAGGGGGAAATGTGGGAGTTGTGTGAGTACTAGTACTGTGGATGGTTGGATCTCCTGAAAGGTAACATTTTCTGGAATATCAAGTTGCATAAGTTCTTTATAATTGGGCATTAGGGGGACTGTGGTATCCATAATTAGTGGCGACTGTTGTTTCTTAGTGAATATGGTGGAAGACATAATGGGGTTAGACTCAGGGTCATCAATAATATGTATAATATTTTGGATTTCTTGCGTGTTGGATCAGGTGCGAGGAAACACAGTCGATATAGGATGAGGGTTGATTATTTTAGCTCGGATGACTGCTGGGGACACACTGGTTCTGGGGTTCTTGGTCGTAACCTCCTGTATGAATGTGGCAGTTAAAATTTGATTAATGGTTTTATCTAATAATATGGCCTCATCTGAAAGTTTGGGACATACTAGAAAAGGCCTCTTTGGCCTCTGTAACTTATGTTCTTCCTCTTCCTCTGATTCTGAGGCCATTGGTGACTTATGTGGATGTTCTACCTCTCTATATCGTGACCCTTCCTCTTTTGCTGAAATCTCGTTATTTAACAATTATGGAGGCAATGAGTAATGCAAGCCAGACTTGCATAGGGTGCGTTTAAATCCTCGACAAGAAAGGATTTCCTTGTACAGTATTTCCTCATCCAAATAGAATGGTCAGGTCCATGTATGAAATTAATAAGGCTTTTCATGCCTTGGAGAGACAAATGTGTAATGNTCAAAGAAAACGGGATGTTCCTTGTATGCAAATTCAGGAGCTTTGTTGAGTCTCCATTTTGACACTTGTAATATCCTATATTATCCTCTATATGAGTCTATTTTACCTATGCTATGTGTATACAATTGACCATTTCCTCCACAAACCTAGTTTTTGACCTTGTCCATGTGCATAGAGAGGTAACTTATGTTAAAGCATGATTTGTTTGATTTTCTTGATTAAATTGGATTAAATGGTTGATTATTTATGCTCCTAATTACTTTGACTCTTAAGAAGCTCCATCTGGTACTGTAACAATCACTTGATCCAGTACTCTGTAGGATTCGGTACTCCATTGATTTGGTACTCCACTATTCCATCTATTCTGGTACTACCAGTTCAACACATATTTTGGTACTCTACAACGCTTCTTTTGGTACTACCTGCTTGAGGTTTATTCTAGTACCAACACAACACCTCATCCGGTACCACCATATCAGTGCCTCATCCTATACCACTAGCTCAATTCCTCATCTGGTACCACCAACACATCGCCTCATCTAGTACCAGTCTCACACCTATTCTGGTACTACCTTTGTGCTGGTTCAATACCCATAGTCATGACTATGTCCATTCGGTACTAAACCCCTATCTATAGGATTTACATGTTGAAATATTATGTTGGTGATGATTTTGAGAAGTTAGTTGGATAGAAGTCTCTTGAAGTATTTTTGGAGATCACGATAGACTTCATCACTCATACACTTTGTGTCATAATGATGAAGTCCATCCCTAGAGATACGATATGAATTACCAATTGTAATATTTTAAAACCATTTGATAATTATATTTAGATCTTGGTAACAACTTCTCACCTTCTTTATAAGGGATGTTGTGTAGATGATAGGAAGGAAGTAGTAAGTAAAGGATCATATACATAGTTATGTTGAATGTAATATTGAACTGTTGATTCAGTAAATCAATTGAAGGAATACAAATGATATTTTGTGCAATTCATGAGCATGAGTAGAGTGTTTTAGTATGCAATTTCTTTAGAGTTACCTTGTTGGTTCGGCAAGGGCCCACCGCCCCAACTAAGGTAAACCTCCCTATACATGTCTTTGTGTGTTGTAAGTCAATTGTGTGAGTGTGAACACTTAATAGATGTGTGTTGTAAATGATTCTAAATTCATTTTAAGTACATTCCATATTTATTTGATTTTAATTAGTGTGAGTAAATGGTTAAACATTAAACAAGGTAGATAATTTCATTTCCATTTCTGCAGATTGATATTCAACTGATAAGAATTTGATAGATGTGTGAGATTGTTAAGCAAGCAAATGTTATTGTTTTGAATTTATGATTGTGGTGTTCTTAGTAGGTACAAGAACCATAAGACTTCATATCCCACCTTCATGTCCCATATATTGAAGTCTCTCAATCATATTGATTGTTTCATGTATTAAAGATGGTTTGATTGGAATTAATAGAGTTATGATTGATTTATTTCTAAGAGTGAATAAAGAAGATTGTTGATTACTGTTTTAATTGCTACAACAAGCAAGATATAAGTTCATCTCTTTATTTCATGAGCCTATAATGAACAAACTTGTCATCTAAGCAAGAGCCTTTTCAATTGAATGTTTGATTGAGAGTTTTGTTATCAGTTTTATCTTCTGAGTTTAAAGTTGTGTGAAGCATTCACATATTCTAGAAATAGAGTGTTATGTTATTAATTATTTCCTGATTGAGCTAGATACAACATACATAGATAGGTTACCTTTTTTCGGCACATATAGTGTGACAACTCTTTTGATTACAAATCCCGGATTGACATATAAATGAGTGAAATATACTAAGCATATATTTACACCAACATTTTGGCATCGTTGCCAGATTGTAAACGATAATAGGTAGCATTTTGATTTTGATTGGTTTAATGAGTTTGGATTGGATTTAATGACAATTTGAGGGTGGAGAGAAGATAGTAAGATGAGAGGTAAGAACCTATGCATCCACATTAGTGGTGTTGCTCCAAAGTCAGGTTGTCCTCTTATGTTTAGTATTTAAAAATTTGTGTTTCATTAGTATTAGAGTTTCATTTTTATGAGTAGGTATAGGGATAATAAAGGTAGATTTATTGCTTCCAAAATTTCAGAAAAATTGTTAAAACAAACAACAAAATCCCCCTTCCCCCACACTAATTCAGCTAAAATTCATGTAGGAACAATTCATAGAGGATAAATTTCAAAGGCATCAATTGAAACAACAACCAAAGGAACTAAATCTGAAGCCACAATTCAGATTGAAAGAATAATGCAACAAGCAAGAGGGGAAGCATTGGCGACCCCATCAGAAGGAGGAGCTAGAAAAGAGATAGAGGTAGTGATAGAAGAAGTTCCATATACCATTGGGGAAACACACAAGGTATTGGAATAGTTGGATATACCAAACAACCCAATGGTTGAACCATCACTTAGTGGAGAGACATCACCAGTACCCTACAACCTGTTCGTAGATATGACAGAAGAGGAAGGAAATGCATCTAATGAAATAGTGACATTTGGATTCCCAATATTAGACATCGTCAGAGATGTTGCTATGAAGAATATTCCATTCTTCTCACTGCCTCACTTCCATGGTATATCAACAGAAGATCCTAATTCCTTTTTGTTTGAATTTGATATACTATGCAAGAGTTATAATTACACTGATAATGCACAAAAACTAAAAATCTTTCCATCCACACTGAAAGGCTCATCATTAAGTTGGTTTATGAGCCTAGGAGAACACACTATATTATATTGGGATTGTATGAAGGATACTTTCCTCCAAAAATATCAATATTACTGTAGACCTAGGGATGCTAGGAATGACATATTTAAAATGAAACAATCTGAGGAAGAAATTTTGGAAGATTACCTAGAAAGGTTCCTATAAAACTACCAAAAGACAAATAAATTTTCCTTAGACATGGCCACAGTTAGGACCATTTTCCTAAAATGTGTGAGGGATGGATGCATTGAATTACTAAACCTCATGAGTTTTAGAGATGTGTACCAAAATCCATTTGCAGAAATTGCAGAGTATTGTAAAAGATACCCCCGCAGTCAAGCCAAAACAGGAAAAAGTGTAAGGGATACTACAAAAAAAATTACTAAACACACACCAGGAGGTGTTACTAGGATTGAATTGGGGAATCTAACAGAAAATTTCAAAACAAACATCCTAAATACCATCAGTTCCCAACTTGATACCATTAAAATTAAAAGAAAACAAGAAGAAGAAAATGCTACTTTGGCAATTTTTTGTCCTCGATGTAGGAAAAGGCATACTGAAAAGGAATTCCCCATTAATGTTATTAAAATATGTGACCTATGTACATAATATCACCCTATCTATGAGTTCCCTTATTTAACCAGACTTAAATCCATTTTCAGGGGAGGGAGAGAACCTCATGAAACATCATATCCCCCCAAGAGGACATGGAGACAACAAAATCCCGATATGTTTGTAGACACTACCACACAATATTCACAACAACAATGGGTGCCTCCAATGTCTTATCCTCAATGGTCACCTCAGCAACCACAGATATATCCTTGGTAACAAGGATGGAGAGGACCTACATATGGGATTGTTACCTTTCATCCAGCAACATTTCCCACTTACCCACAATACTCTTCCAATATTTCTCAGTTGCTACTGGGATTTAATCCCCCCGCTCTTTCTCCAACTTCACAACTGTAGAAACAAATTGCACTACCTATGAACCCAAATCTTCAGCAACAAATGCAAGTTGCACCTATCCCAAACCCTCCTCAGCCTACCCCTATTCCTGCACAACCCATTCCTAATCCAAATAATAGACCTACACATACTATACAAAATATTGAAGTACAAACCCTCCCCACTTATGTGATAACTCCTACTTCATTTAATGGAATTGAATTAAGATCAGGGAGGGTTATGAATAAACCAAATCCTACTGTGGTTATTCAAGAAGAAGAACAAGTAGATAATCAAGTAGTTCAAGAAGAAGAACAAACAAATCACCAATAAGATAAAGAAAGAGACACCCTTGTACAATAGGAAACGTCTCCTCACACTTATCACCCAACAGAAATGCCTCAGAAAACTAATCCTCCTCCTTATCCAGAAAGGTTACTTGTGAAGAAATATGAGGTACCTCTAGGACATAATCTAGAGACTAAACTTAGAAACATATGTGTAAAGATTCCCCTACTTCATGCCATCAAGGATATACCTATTTATGGTAATATTGTAAGGGATCTTTGTATTAAAAATATAGGGAGGAAGAGGAAGGATACTTGTGTCATACAAGTGGTTAGACAATTATCAGAATTTATATTAGAAATTCCATCCAAGTATAATGATCCAGGAAACCCAGTGGTAACCATAGAGATTAACGGTGTTTATTTTCCAAAAAAACTTATTTATCTAGGCACAACAATAAATGTTATGTCGGTTGACACCATGAATGTTGATTAAGGTTGGTTGTCATTGATGTCAACCCTTGAAGAAAGCCCCGTAGCAAAAAGGTTGGGTAATGGACCCAATATTGTTTGATGTAAATATGATTCTTTATTATCTTGTCATGGTTGATGATAAGTAGAAATGGATGAACTCCAAAGTGGCACCCTTATGGTGAAATACCCCATGGGAAGATGCTTTGTGGGTTGAGTTATCCTAGAAGTATGGTTAGATAACCCATGATTATTTGTGGAATAATAAGATGAAGGTCAATTAATTTTTCATTTAAACTATCCTAGATGGATAGTGCTTGTCATTCGATTTCCGTTGGTATGTGGAACGTCACATAACTCCTCACGGTCAGAGAGTTATGACCATGAGAAGTTGGAGAACCCAGGTTTGTGTAGTGGACCCAGGTTTGATATATTTTTTGGTAATACTATTTTATATGGATATTACATGTCATTCCATTTCTGGTGGTATGTGGAACGTCACATAAATCCTCACAGTTTGAGAGTTATGGCCTTACGAAGTTGGAGGACCCTCATATGTCATCTAGAAGCCCCAAAAGGTCATAGTCAATGTGGTTTAAGAGTTTTTAAAAGGGAAATAATAAAGTGATTTGATAAGTGTATTATAATTCAAAGTAAATACAAAATAAATTATTTCAATAATAAATTTAATGGAGAAATTAGAATTGGGTTAACCCTAAAATAAGGAAAGTGGGCAAAGTGACCTAGAAGATGTTTTTAAGGAAGCTACTTGGAGAGTATAAATAAGAGGCAAGGCTCTCTCATTTTACATCACACTTGAGCATATTGAATACCTATAGGTGTCTGAGTTAACCAAATGATATATAAGTTGAATTTCTGAGGGAAGGTGAAGAAAATAAGGCTGGAATTCAAGGAAGGATAAATTCTTTTGATGATGATTTCTAAGGTATGTTATTTATAGGTCATCTCACCATTTTCACAATAAAATTTTTTATATAATGATTCAGAACATGAAATTGATATTCCATTGAGGAAACATATCCAATTATCTGTGGTAAACAATTCAGCTTCTGGGTCGTTGTATTTTTAAATTTACACTCCGTGGAAAATAGGGTTTGTGGCTAGTCCTAAAACTAGTCAAAAACAGTTGTTTCGGGTAAAAACATCATAAATTATTCATAATAGATCAAAATTAAGTAAGACAAAAAAAATTGGTTATAGTACAGTTTTTAGTATTTTTTGTAAAATTTTCAGATCGATTCAACAAATATTCTATGTGGAGCACACTCTACAAGGTCGCTCTCTAGAATAAGCCATAATTCAGCATGGTATGTCATTTTTGCTATAACTACTTTTCTGAGAGGTTCAAAGTAGTGAAACCTGGAGGCATTTCATTAAACACACTGAAGAACATTGTGTATCATTTTCATATATTTATTCATTACAGGTACAAAGTTATGATTATTTCAAGTTAGGGTTGTTGACTAATCCAAAACTAGTCATGTGAGACTAAAGAAAAGTTTGGTGTAAATGCTAGTCTCTTGTTGTTTAAGGTTAAGGAAGGTTTGAAAGTATGTGATAATATACACCAAGTCTACCACATAGTTATAAATGATATTTGGATGATGAAATTGATGAGGGATTTTTGTTGAGGTACAAGTTGGGTACATGGTTGAGACAAGTAGTTGATGAGTTGGCACATACATGAGTTGTACAGTTGATGATGTTGGTACATATTGATGAGTCATAGTTGATGAGTAGTTGAAATATGATTGGTACATACTTGGTACATGGTTGGTTGCACTTTTTTATGGTACAGGTTGATGCATGGTTGATGCATGGTTCAGGTTTATTGGTATAAGTTTACAACGGTATATCTCATAGTGATAGTGTGATAGTGGTTCCATCATTCTAATTATACTTCAGGGTAGTTGGATGGGGAAAGGATAGGTGGTTGTATCCACCTTCCAGTTGTAGTTGGAGAACATAAGGAGTTGTAGCCTCCTTATGGTTGTAGCCAGAGAATTGAGGAGTTGGAGCTTCCCTCGGGTTGTAACCTAAAAAACTAGGGGGTTGGAGCCTCCTTCCAGTTGTAGATGGAAAACAAAGGAAGTTGGTGCTTCAAAAGAATGTAATTCTTCAAGACATATAAGAGAAAGAATTTCATGGTTTTCTCCCGATTAGGGTTTCCATGTAAAACACTGGTGTACTGTGCATGTGTGTGATTATTCATTTCATATTGCTCATTATTGGATAATAATTCTACATTGATATAACACTTGTATTATTTGAAGAAAAAGGATTCTAATTACGCTATTACTGATTCACCCCCCCTCTCAGTAATACAATAATTGGTATCAGAGAAGGTTCCTTTAGAAATCAGTTTAACCACTGAAAGGTAGATCATAGAGAGTACCAACTTGTATAAAAATGGAATACCATAGTTTGACGGACAAAAGTATTATTTTTGGAGCATAAGGATGAAGAAATATATACAGGCACAGGGATTTCAAGTTTGGAAATCAATTGTAGATGGATACACAACACTAGCAATTTCACCAACAAATGACAAAGCAGTGAAACTTGGTGAGAATAATTCCAAAGCAAAAAATGCACTTTTGAATGGTCTCAGTGATATTGTATTCACCAAAGTTGCACATTGTAAATACGCTAAAGTGATTTAGGACAAGCATCGAAATATTTATGAAGGAGATACAAAAGTCAAAGTAGCAAAGCTTCAAACTTGCAGAGGTCAGTTTGAACAACTAAAAATGAAGGAAGATGAGAATATTGCATCCTACTTCTTACGAGTCGATGAAACAGTGAATACAATCATAGGATTGGGAGAAGAAATCGAAGAATCTTTAATTGTGCAAAAGGTACTAAGATCTCTTCCTCTTAGATTTATCCCTAAGATATCAACACTGGAACAAAAATTGGATCTAAACTCAATAAGCATGGATGAACTGCATGGAATCTTCACAGCATATGAAATGAGAACTGAACAGGAAAATCTAGATGTAAAAGAAGCAGCCTTCAAAGCATCGAAAAGATAAAAGAAAAAGAAAAAGGAACAAGAAGAATATAGCAGCAACAGTGATGTCTCGGAAGATGATGAAAAAGTGGCCAACTTTGTCAAAAGACTGAACAAGGGAACTGACAGTAGGTATAGAGGTAAGATTCCTTTAATTTGTTTTAATTTTGATGGTATTGGTCATTTTGCTAACAAATGTCCTCTTAAGAAAAAGAGAAATGATTAAGGTTACTCAAAAGGCAAACACACATATAAAGGCAAAATAACTAAAAAGAAAGTTTTCAAGAAAATCTTATGCACCAAAGAAGACATCTCATCATCAGATGAAGATGAAGCCAGTGACAATGAGACAGGAAGAGTTCTATTCATGGCAATAAAAGACTCTAAAAAAGAAGACTCTGAAGAAGAATATGAAGGTGCCGAAGAAGAATATGAAGAATTCAAAGAAGAAATTGAAGAACCAAAAGTTGACTATCAAGAATAATTAATGTGTTCCATAGAAGTTATCAAAAGAGAAAAGAAGAAAAATAAGAAACTACAAGAAAAACTAGAAAAGAAAAAGGATACTCAAGAACTAGAACAAATGATCACAAAATCGAAGGTTCAAATAGAAGAAGATAAAAGAATTGATGAAGCACTCAAATAAAATCTAGAAGAAAAGGACATGATCATTGGAAACTTGGAAGCAGAGATTGTTGCACTAATGAAGGATATTCAAAAGAAAAATATGCAGAATAGCTCAAAATATTTTGATGACATTATCAATAGTCAAAAATATCATCTTGACAAGTTCGTACTTGGATACAATCAGACAAAAAAGGGATCAAGCTCCAAAAAATAGAGCAAGAAACATATCCAAAAAGTTATGTAGAAACAATCAAATGGGATAGGAAGACATACAAGGAATATTACAGGGACACTCCTCCACCAAGAAGATTCAGATTTCAGAATCAACAATAGATAGATAGGCCTCAATA
Organism: Picea mariana; assembly: GCA_032191745.1. Taxonomy (NCBI): domain Eukaryota; kingdom Viridiplantae; phylum Streptophyta; class Pinopsida; order Pinales; family Pinaceae; genus Picea; species Picea mariana. Next base: position 15,287 of record JASDQU010261998.1, read on the forward strand.
AGAAGAAGGATTCATAAGAGAACCACCTTTCAGAAGATCTTCAACTCCTAGGTATAACACTATATTTTTTGTTTTATGTTATGCATGTAATAATTTTGGACATAAAGCTATATGAATTACAGAGCTAACAACAGGAACAATAACAACTTTGAGAGTCATACACAAAGGGGTTATTCAAGAAGACCTAGTGAAACACATAGAAGAAGTTACAACAGGTTTGAATCTTTGAGAACTGAAGTGGAATGTTACAAATGTAACAATTTTGGACACATGGCCAAATATTACAGAAT
>JASDQU010262001.1:0-15446 GCA_032191745.1 Picea mariana
TAAACAATCAACCCAAAAGCACACTCCCTGACTCAGTCCGGAGTCCAAGGGGGTCTACCGATGCCTCCACATCCTCAAGGTCACAAACCTGCACACTCAATCAACTGAGTCAATAGCACCCGTATACATGAATAGTAACGCATCATATCATCTGTCAATCACATCATAATAAAATATATAAGGTCCAACATCAAAAAGGGTCCAGATCACTTGCGAGCAAGTGTCCTCAAAGAATAAGTGGTCTCAGTGCGCCAGAGCGAGATGTTACATTGAGCTATTATTAAATCGGTTCTTAATCCTCGAGTCTTGAAGGGTCAAGATGGCCACCGATCCTTCGTTCTTCGAGCGGTGAAATGATTACTTATCCAACATACTCCCTCTTAATCATTTCAAAAACAAAACAACCAAAAATATGAAATACAAGATTGTTGTTAACAAAAAATTACAACTTACAAACCCTGATATAATCTCTATGAATTTTAAACAATTCAATTCCCAAAGGGTTTGTAAATATGTCTGCAAATTGTTCTTCGGGCCTGCAGAACTGAACATAATTTTTTTTACCATTTACCAGCTCTCGAATGAAATGATACATCATCTCAATGTGCTTACTCTGCTTGTGAAAAATGTGATTCTTTGACAGTGCAATGGCAGATTTATTATCACAGACAATTTGAGTTGCACCATTCTTCTCATGCAATAATTCATTCAAGATTCTTCTAATCCATATAACTTGACATGTAGCTGTTGTTGTTGCAACATACTCTGCCTCAGTAGAAGGTAAATTCACTATGGGTTGTTTCTTTGATGCCCATGCCACTACTCCAGATCCAAGACTGAACACATAACTAGATGTGCTCTTCCTATCATCAATGGAACCTGCAAAGTCACTATCAGTATATCTGATCATCTCATAGTTAAATCTTGATCTGTATCGGATACCAAAATCAGTTGTTCCAACAATGTATCTCATGATCCTCTTTCCTGCTTGCCAATGAGTACTCTTCGGAGTCTCCATGAATCTGGAAATTAAACTTACAACAAACATAATATTAGGTCTTGCTGTTGTTAAATACATAAGGCTTCCAACCAACTTCTTATACAGAGTTGGATCAACATATGATCCCTCATCATATTTGCTAAGTTTAGTATCTGTTTCCATCGGTGTTGCAGCTGGCTTACAATTCAACATTCTAAACCTTTTCAATAATTCATTTGCATATTTAGTTTGACAAATGAAAATGCCATCATCAGATTGATCCACTTCTATTCCAAGGAAATATTTCATCAATCCTAAATCAATCATCTCAAACTCTATTTTCATGGCATTTTTAAAATCATCTACAGATAGATCTCCAGTAAAAATCAAGTCATCAACATAAAGACAGACAATCAAAATTTTACCTTCATGGTTTATCTTTGTATACAGGGTTGGTTCAGTTGGACTTCTGTTGAATCCAACACTAATCAGGTACTCATTAATCCTACTATACCAAACTCTGGATAGCTGCTTCAATCCATATAAATCTTTCCTCAACCTGTAAACTTTATCTATGTGCTTATCAATCTCATAACCTGGAGGTTGTCTTACATAAACCTTTTCTTCCAAACATAAATTCAAAAATGCAGATTTAACGTCCATCTGATGTATGATCCATTTATTCTGAGCTGCAATACCTAAGACCATTCTCATTGTGTCAATTCTTTCTATAGGAGCAGAGGTTTCATTGTAATCAATACCAGGTTACTGACTAAACCCCTGAGCTACAAGTCTTGCCTTGTACTTTTCAACTTCACCTTCTGCATTCAGCTTAGTCTTATGAACCCACTTAACACCAATGCTCTTCTTACCTTCAGGTAAATTGACAAGATCCCAAGTGTTATTCCTTTCAATGGAATCAATCTCCTCATCCATTTCTTTTATCCAGACATCCTCATTAGCATCTCCATTAAAATTATACGATCACATGCCATTAATGAAAATTTTGAAATCCGATCTACTTCTTCATTCTGCTCATATAATTCTCTTAATATTCTAGTCTTTTGACCTTTAAATCTTCTTTTCAATGAAGCTAAACTAGGACTCGATTCACTGCTTACCTGTGAATCAGTTTGATGTCCACCATGTCCAGATGGCTCACCACGCTCATGAGTTCTGGGCATTCTAAATTGATATGGGATGATATATGGTGCTTCTCTTGTAGGCCGTATCATTGTAGGCATATGTGCATGTGGAACCAACTATCCACCTCGTTCAGCCTGCTCAGCTCCATCATCATCTTCACGACGTAACACAACTCCCTCTGAAATAGATTTATCAATACTTCCATCCTAGGATTCCTCTTCTTTAAATTGAACATATCTGATGATTACATACTTCTTGGTGATGGGATTGTAGAGTCTATATGCCCTAGACTCTTCACTCTATCCAACAAAGATACTTCCTCCTCATTTCTTCAGGTACATGCGCATATGCTACACATCCAAAAATTCTGAAATAAGAAACATTACAAGGCTTACCGTCCGAGACTTCCTAAGGTACGTGATTCTTCACGATCTTGTTCAGACTTCTACTCAAAATAAAGACAGAGCAAACAATCACATCTCCCCAATATTCATTTGAAAGATGCTTCTCTTTCAACATGATTTGATCCATATTCACGATGGTTCGATTCTTCCTTTCAGCCACTCGATTATGCTGTGGAGTATATTGAGCAGTGAACTTCCTTTTAATTCCATGAAAAACAAAAAACTCAATGAATTCATTCAGTTTATACTCACCTGCTCTATCAGACCTCGAGATCTTAATGGTTTGGCCACTCTCATTCTCAACCATAGACTTAAACCTCTTGAAAACTTCAAAGGCTTCAGATTTGTGCTTCAACAAATAAAACCAAGTCTTCCTATTGAAATCATCAATAAAATTCATAAAATAAACACTACCATTCAAAGAAGGTGTTTGCATAGTTCCACACAAATCCGTGTGGACAATTTCCAATGGATATTTTTCTCTGTAGGAAACACCTTAAACAAATTTCTCTCTGTGATGCTTCCCAAGTATACAACTCTCAAGCTTGCAGGCTACTCGATACAGGGCAACCCCTTTACCATGTGCTTCTTCTATAATAGATCTAAGCCACCAAAATGTAAATGACCATATCTCAAATCACATGACCAAGATTCATCTAAACTTCCATATTTATAAGCATTCAATGAACCACTCAAATCATTTCTCATAACAAGTGGAAACATTCTATTCTTGGTCATCTCTACTCTTGCAATCAATTGTTTGCTAGGTAATTTATCATAGATTGTACATACCTTGTTCTTGAAGAACACTCTGTACTTTTTCTCCAACAACTGTCCAACACTAATAAGATTGCATTTTAAACTAGGCACATAATAAACATCGTCAATATTTCTTCTCTGATTATTCTTAGTGTAAAATGGAAATACACCTTTACCATTAACTGTAACCTTACAGTCATTTCCTAGTTTTACTTCAGATTGAATACTTGTATCAATAGAAGAAAATAAATTCTTATTACCAGTCATATGGTTACTGCAACTACTATCCAAAAACCAAATATCATTAGCACTTTCCTGAGTGACATTACAAGTCAAGAACACAGGATTTTGATCATACTCAGACTCATTTGTTATATGTGCAGACTTCTTTCCAGCATCTGCCAGCTTCTTCCAACATTTTTTAGGAAAATGCCCAAACTTCTTACAATAATAACATTGTACTTTGGATTTATCATACCTCTGATTTTCTTGCTGCCAGGGTTTGTTGTTGCTCCCTCTTAAATTAGAAACATTCTATTAAGACTTCTCCTCAGACATTGATTTAGTTCTGTTGTCCCTTCGACCAGAAAATCGACCTCTTCTTCCATGTTGTCCCTTCGACCAGAAAATCGACCTCTTCTTCCATGATTATAGAACATTCCTTTGCCTCTGCCTCTGGTAACATGCAGTTGGGATTTGAAAGCATTCTCCATTGATCCTTCTTCATATCTAGATATCCTAGATTCATGAGCAACAAGAGAACCAGTTAATTCATCAATTTGCATTTGACTTAAATCTTTAAATTCCTCTATGGGTACACCAACAGGTTCAAACTTCTTGGGTAAACTTCTTAGCACTTTTTCAATAACTCTCTTATTCTCAACATCATCTCCATACTGCCTAAGCTAGTTCAGAACATTCATCACTTGAGTCATGAAACTATCAACACTTTCATTATCCTTCATCTTCAGATTTTTGAAGTCCCTTATCAAGTTCTGCAACTTGACTGTCTTCACCTTGGACACACCTTGATAACACGTTTCAAGAATGTCCCAAGCCATCTTTGAAGATGCAGCACTAGAAATATTCGTAAAAATGGATTCATTTAATCCTTTCTAGATTAATCCAAGAGCTTTGTTACCCTTTTTTCTATTTTCTTTCAGCAAAACACAGTCATTATTTGAGAGATCCAGTTCTCTTGCTGCATTGGCTAGCTCAACATAACCATCAATAACGTAAGTCCATAAATCTTGAGAACGCAAAATCGTCCTCATTCTAATATACCAAGAGTCATATGACTTCTCGCTTAGTACAGGAAACTGAACCTGAGAAGAACTACTACTAGACGCAACCATTTATATTAAAATTTGAAAGAAATCAAATAAACCTTCATGTAGGAAAAACAAGAAAGTGAAATTGGGCACCAACAAAAACTATCTGCACTGAATTGAGCAAATAACAGGATGGACCGTTGGCTCTGATCCCAAATGTGAAAAATGGAGGTCAATCGGGGATCAGGTTTCAGCATTTACAAACACTTGATAGAAAAACATAACAACATTGATTGTTGAATCGTGAAATGCGATCAAGCTATGGGCCCAACACTTCGGGTTTCGGGGTTTGCAAATACCCAATGCAAAAACAAAACGAAACTACAATTGTCGAATCGTGAAACGCGAATAGTTTGTAGGCCCAACACTTTGGGTTTCAGCATTTGGAAGGTGAGAGGCTCTATTACACAAGATGATGGATGTCCCGAAAGAGAAAACCCGGAATCGCTATGCTCCAAATTAATGCGAGACCAGGTTTGAAATCGGAAGAACCAAGTAATTACTGTGTTTTCTCAAAACAAATCTTAGCAAGAAATAAAACGATTTTACAAACTCAATGAAAAACAAAATATAAACGGAGATAATACCTCTGAATCCACAATAAAGACTTCGATTCAAAATGTAATGTTTCAGATCAACAGATTACAATCTGTTTTGGTATTTATACAAAAAACTAACATTAATTCCCTAATTCAAAAGTTGCCCCTTTGATCTTAGAAAATATTTAATTGAGGCAGTGATGGTGTCTCGTGGCCTGCAAAGGTTAAGGCGGCCACCGCTTGAGCTATCAGTAAATCAGTGCTTAATCCTCGAGTCTTGAAGGGTCAAGACGACCACCTTTCCTTCATTCTTGAGGCAGTGAAATGACTACTTATCTAACAAAGACTTAGAGACCGGATGTTTATTCTATTCAGGTTATCCTTTATGCTTGTTAGCAGTTATTTTAGTTCTTTCAGTGCTTCCATTTCACAGTGGAAAGATGTGTGATACTGCTTGCCTCCCTTCCCTTTTGAATTCTTGAGCACACACAACTATCCAGGCTACTCTCGCCTCCATACAGATTCTTTAACAACTTCATCAGTAAGAAAATGGTGAGCAAAGGTAAGTGAATATGTTAATTTCTGGACCGAACAATCATAAGTGAATTGACAAATCAATACAACGAAATTTCATGCAAAACTCCTGACAACATCACCAGTTCTTGAGCGATCGTTTCTCTTCTTCCAAACTCTCGAAAATGAGCTTTCATTATATGTGTCACATAGTCAAATTAGAAACAATATTACACCAACACTCTCACATGTTTTGTGAATCTTCTAATTGCTTCCTGATTAATCCACATTATAGAAAAAACATTTAAAAGGCAATAACAAAAATCAAAAGACAATAACAAAAATCAAGTATGTATAAATATAGATGACCAACATTTACTTGAGAGGTTTAACTGAAAAATTATGTAGACCTTAGAGACCAGGCTTTAATCCCCTCTAACAATGAGATGGCATGGGAATGAATTTACATGACTTCGATCTTGACAAGATGCATGGCCACCGTGCATATGAAGCCACCACGTCTCCAACTTACATGAGTGGAAAAAAACACATGCACATGGAGTTAGATTTGGTTAGAATTTGAACCATAAATTTAACTCTCACCATGGACACTTTGGATTGAATATTTTTAAATTATTCGGCAATCTTAGAAATAATGGGTAGGTTTGGACATCCCGTGGGTAGGTTTGGGCACTTTTATGGTTTTTTTGAACCTCACAACTTTGTTAGTTGGTTACACTCTAATTTTTAATAGTTAACTTTATCCTAAGGCAACACAATACTATTACAGGGGTACTTCACTTTGATTTCCTTATAGTTCTATGTGTCAATCAAATTTTCACAGAAATAAGCGAAGACACTTAAAATTTATAGGCATAATTGGAACATGAAAATGCAATGAAACTCTACTCAAATATAAAGTGCCGTGATCACAACCCATTATATGTAAACTAAATAACTACTTATTGATGCCGCACATGACATTGACTATCTACAAATCAGAGATTGGAATAGTTGAACCGAATTTCACCGATAATTGTCCATCTGAGACTCCCTCTAGAAGGTCAATCACAAAAAAATTTCATCTCAATTATAGACATGGGTTTCCAATACATGTACAATGTGTGTTGTGATGTGACGATGTTCGCATTTTCTGTAAACTATAGATATGCATCTTTTCTATATGTTTTATGCATCAGACGACATTATCCATTTTCCTTCACACACTGGAGTTTTGAATGTATGGACAACTGTTGCAATCCATACCATTCGTATGCGTAAAATTAATTATAATCCAGAAGGAAATAACAAACAAATACGAACCGACAAACACATGTGCTGAACGGTGTAATGCCATGATAATGTGGACATGGCTTCAAACATCAAGTGATTTGTAGAGGCAGTCCGCATTGTGCTCTTCTGGTTCACACTAACCCATTTTGGTTTCAATGTCTGACAAAACATCACGCTTGACATTCCCTTAGTTTTTTTAAAATCAAATTAGTGAACACCAAAACCAATTTGATCTTCTTAAATTTTGAATATATGTAATACTTCTAAGTTTAATGGTTTTTAATTTTTTTTTATTCCATTATAAACAAGGATTTTTGCAAAGCAACTTAGTCCCTACATATTAAGGTACAACTGCAATGATATTTCATCCATATTGCATGATTTGAGTATATATATTGTGTGTTTCACAGATGGCTTTGATTTTGGTTTGATTTGTTTGCTTGTGAAAACTTTTGCTTCTGGCATTTGCCTTGGAATTTAATTAACACTTTGCAAACTTGCTATGCAAATAAAAATAAGTAACGTTACACTTACTTGTAAACTTTCCATCCAAATAAAATTAAAATAATTAACACATTGTGAACTTGCCATTAAAATAATTAACACTTTGAAACTGGTCATCCAAAAATCTTGTTGTTGTTGTCCCTTAATATGCATAATATGCAGGAACTAAGTTTCTTTACAAGAATCCTTATTTATAATATATTTTTCATGCTTTGCAATGATTTATTTATTGCTTCATGGTCAAGGTTAGTCTATATCTTGAAAAATCTATTAACATGTGCAATTTTTGCTTAATACTTTATAATATATTATGAAATTGATTTCGTGTACACGAATGCAAATTCAATTTTTTAAGTTCCAAGGAATAATAATGTTTTTTAACAAAAATTTTGAAATCAATGATAACAAAACTTATGAAAATTCAACTTGTTTTAACTTCCCAATACTAATTAAAAAATCCTTGGATGGGGTGACATGTAGCACCCATGTGCCACGTCCCACAGGGCCTAGCCAAGCTATAAATAAGGATGTTCAGCTCCCATCCCCTCGACATTAAGAATGGGAGCCTGCCATTACTGCAAGCCGGCAGTTATGGGACCTTTCACTCATGCAAACAACCAGATGGCCATCAAATTCAATGTTAGGGAGGTAGTTATGAAATTCGTCCCGTCGCACCTTCTGGTTTTTATCCACCTTTGCCTCTGCCTTCCTCATTTCGTTTTTGGCCCGCACCAGACTAGCAGTCTAGCGCTTGGGAGAAACCGTTGTTGCATCCATCGTAAATTCACCATTAGTTTCGTCCTCATAATGCCCCGGGACCATGGAAATCCGCATCACGACCAAGCCTAGTACACCATGGTTGCAAGGTAGAAATGACTGCAAAAACTTGAGAGGGCACTCTAAATTGCTCGCACCCAGAAATCCCGGCTTACTCACAGAGTCAATAGAGAAAACATGGCTTGGTCACCTCCAACAGTTTTTGTGGAAGAAGTCATCCCGAAAGAGGCCATCTAGCTCCCTCCGGCGAATACCCTCCTCACAGTGCCAGAGCCTCCAATTATCATCATTGAGGATGAAATTTGGGCATGTATAAGTAACATGGCTTCACCAGTGGAGGATTTCCCTGCTTGTTCCATTGAGGAGGAAATCTTGGACGAGTACCTCCAAATGGCTCAGAAGGACTTACTCTCGGAGGGGCTCGCTCCACTCACAATCTCAGAGCATGAACCAGGGAGCACAGGGACAAGAGAAGAGGGTGGGGTTGAGGAGCAGAGCGTGAAAAAATGACACCTAGAGGGCACATACGATGGATGGAACGTGGGCTACGACAGAGGATGGACGCACAACAAAGGAGGGTGGCATGGTCCTCGCACAACTTCCTATTCCAACACCTTAGATCAATGGTGTGTCCCTCCACCCTTCTTCCACCCAGAACAACTCGATTTGGTGCTCGATTTGAGGTGCCAGATGGCTGACCAGGCCTATTGTGGAGCACTCATGAGCCAACACATGGATATGCTCTATGGGGATTTCTCCGACACGTCATCAAAGAAAATATGTCTGACGTGCATGAGACTCTATGCCCTGCCATCTCAGAACGAGATGCCCAGTGAAGACCCCAACAATGAAAACCACAATGGGTAATAGCGTGGCTATATTTTCCCTTTGGTTTTGGTTAGTTTCTCAACTCCAGTTAGGGCTTATGTCTGTTAAGACTCCTCTTTTATGTTCATTTTATTTTCTAGTTTCAATTTTCATGGACAATTCTGCAGATTATGGACCCCCACTTATCGTAGTTTCCTCCGGGCAGGGCGGATGGCGGTCTGCCTCTTTTGACATGGTCATCCAGGGCTTCCAACTGTTCCGATTTCGGCTTTTTGGCGGAACAAAGGGCAGCCCAAGGATATTTCTTATGATATAATATAAAGATCCACTCTCTTTTTTACTTTAAAAAAAAAAAATAATCATGACAAAATGTATGCTTTGGTGTAAGAAAAACTTCTTAAATATTAAATATCACTAACTTGTCAATATGACAACGCACTTGAACCTCTATCATAATTCAAAATATCATGTGTCTAATTCTTGAATAGACATATACAACAATAAAATTTTGAATAGACATATACGACAATAAAATTTACATTTATTCTCTAGTTTGTCCATTGTCTTTAGCTCAAGTAGAAAATGAGGAGAAACTCGATCCTATTAAATTTGGGGTCTAAATAATTAGAAAACAATTATTAAACTTTGTAGTTTAATAATAATAATTTTCTTTATATTGAGTTTTTTTTTAATAATAATTGTCTTTATATTGAATTTTTTTTTAAGGATAGTTTTATTAGTGTTACATATTCTATGGTTTTGATTTCTTTGTATATGGGTTGTTTGCAAATATTTATAACTATTATACTCCCTACATGAGTGAATGAAAATGAAGTAATTTTAGGTTATTCTTACTTTAATAAAGATAAAAAATATTATAATTAGAATTAACTTTTTTCATTTTACTTGAATGATGATTCAACAAAAGAAATAGTCTTAACAACAATCAAAAATGAATTTATGAATTTATCATTTTATTTTACCATTTTATCAATACAAAGAAAGAGTCGATTGTCAGCAAGTTGTAAGCCCAAAAAAATATAGGGTTTTTTTTTCTTAATACTTCAAAAAAATTCCATTGTCATCATTAACATTCATTCAAGTCTCATTCTTAATGATGAATTATATAGTATTATGCCATATTTACTGTAATGATGTCGAGTTGATCTTTTCTACCATGTTTATTTTAAGTGAGAGCTTGATATCATGCTTAAGAGGCTATATTTTCCAAGTGTCGATCATGTGTTGAATATTGTGCTATCATTTTTCTATAAATTATTTTTAGGATTGACATACTCCAACAAGGAGATGTGTTTCATTACCATGTAACCTATGATTTATTATTTTAATAAATCAAAATCAACAAATACCCATTATAACCTTGATATAAAAATAAATCTAATTAATTATCCCTTGCCATAGTTACATGAGAAAGAAAATACTTAACTTCATACTATGATAAAATATAATAAAATCAATATTTTCTAATTTGTTATAGGTTTTTATTCCATGGAATCAACATGTATTGGACAAAACAACAAGTTTATGTCAATCCGTCCACTTAGTTTATTCCCAATAAAAGTGAGCCTAAGTGTCTAGCAATGCTATTTATAAATAAAGCTATAATGGAATGAGAAGCGTAGCTACGTAGTGGTTTTCGCTTCTTTTAAGTTGCAATAAAGATATGTGTTATTCCTTGCTTTCATGAGAAAAAAATGATTTTCTTCCATAGCTATCTACGCAACTTGTAACTACATTCATAAATTACTATGGACAGCTTCTCAAATGGTTTCGATGTGATTAGAAATAGAGCAACAGGCTAAGAAAAAAAAAAAACATCTTGGCCATAGTCAACACATTGCAGAATTGCAAACGGTAGGGGTTGGTTTTCTACCCCCAAGGAAAGACATATAATATTGGTAGTGTATAATAATAGATTTAAAAAAGAAACTGATTTTTCAAAGATAATGACTAGCACAACCACATTTAATAATGTGGTTGATATACGTCGAAAGATATTATTTATCAAATGGAAGTCTTCTTTAGCATTACCTCTGCCATCTACAAACACTTGAAAATGAACGGGCTAGTTCTCTTAAGGTATTTCATTATGCATTAACAAAATTTTGCTGCAACTGCCACAAACGAACTTGAATCCTGAGCTCCTTCGTTCAAATTTCGAATTATTTTTCTGCTAAAATAACAAGCTGAGATTTGCAGCTCAATTCCGTCTCTCATGAATTTTTGAATACTATTATTCTCAGTGTTCTTCACTGCAACTACACCTGTGCTTACCTTAATCAATTCCTTATGTGCCAACGGAGGATCTGAAGCTTCAGAACCTGCTCTCACTTAAGCCGACAGTACCTTCAAAACCTTCTCTCCCTTAAGCCCAATCACTGGCTATATCTTCTCCCTTGTAATAAATATTGCGTATTGAATGCTCTCTGTAATGGATCGTTAAGTGAAAAAATTTAATACTCTTACGAAAACTAAAGACACCTGTAAATAAACTGAACTGTTGCGCTTCATTTCTCTTGTATACCAAAAGGAATCCACACGCACTGTGAAGGATGCATGCACCATAAAGAGTCGTTCCAATACCCTCAGTAATGGATTGATCCATCCAGCCTAGCATTTCAGGAAATACAAAAAGAAATTAGCATGCATTATGAAGAGTCGTTCCAATGCTATCGTTAAGTGAGAATTTATTACTCTTACAAAAACTGAAGACACCTGTAAAGAAACTAAACAGCTGCGCTTCATTTCTATCTTGTTAATATTTTAATTTTTGTTAAGCATTTAGTGCTGGCAATCAGTTAGCTATCAAAGTAATTTTTAAATGTGATTAGGTAAATGTTAAAAAGTAAACACATAAACTAGTGTCTTTATAATAGCTAGGAAGTTAATGATTGAAATCACAGCCATTTATTTTGTGTGACTACTAAGAATATTCCATCCATATTTAATCCTGTCCATAGAAAACTTAATAAGCACTAAACCCCTATTAAATCTGCGCATTGTCAATAGGTGTACACCTTTCCGCATAACAAGAACAAATAATTCACAGTAAGAAAATCCTAACATAAATTGAAAATAGTTAAGGATATAGCGTAAATCCTAACAGAATTTGGCATCTTTCTTAACCCGTTTAGGGAAGTGATATGACCTAATATTTAATAGGCCATATTATCCCTAAATAGAGAAAAGGAACACATTTTTTCATAGTTCTGATCCAAATCTGGTGAAAAGATTAAATGACATGAGAATGAAAATATTTTCAAGAAAAACAATGTGCAATAAGCAACAATATTAATTAAAAGAAAACAAAATATGGACTTTAAGTGTTCCCTTGCAATGGTTTCATCTAAGGAAAAATTTCTAGTAAGGAACTCCATCGGTTGATAGTCTATCCACAAAATAAAATGTTTTGTCACAATATCTGCAATGGTTTCATCTAAGGCAAAATTTCTAGTAAGGAACTCCATCGGTTGATAGTTGATCCACAAAATAAATTGTTTTGTCACAATATTTAAAATTCTATTGCATTTTGGTCAAGGCCATAGCCAATTTAAGAATTTTTATTGTAAAATAACGGTCCTTGAGACCCCACATTCTAAATAATTGTGAAAATATTTCTACCACAGAAATCAATGATCTTTATCTCGAAATGATACTTTTTGAAACACTTTTAAGGCACAACTATAAGATTCAAGTTCTTCTCCATTTTAACAAAACATAAAAAAACATTTTATTGCATTAATACACAAATTTTGTCTCAAGACAACTCACTTCACCCAAGAAGACATCATTAAAATAATTGCTTTATGAAATGAGTTTGGTTGATATTGTTTTGCAAACTATTTCAAATTCAATAATGAATACAACAAGACATCATTAAAATAATTGCTTTATGAAATGAGTTTGGTTGATATTGTTTTGCAAACTATTTCAAATTCAATAATTAATATAACTATGCATTGACACAATGGGATATACAATATAAATTTATAATTTTGTATATCAATTACTAAGTCATTGACAAATGCACAATTCATATGTGGAATGGTGATATGGAAAAGAGTGTAAGAATACTTCTAGGCATATGCGTTGACAAGTGTTTTACGAAAAATACTGGAAAGATGTTGCCATGTGTATACTACCCTATTTGTAGCCACACAGAGTGCTATAATGGTATGGATAAATACAAAGAATGCATGATATAGGGATGAAAAGAGCCTTGCATGCAACATAAGTAACAAGTATTATATCTTTCAATTTCTCTATTCTTTGTTTCTTCCTTAACCTCCATGAACATTCCATATTCATATAATAAAATTGGTCTCCAAATTATGGTTTTTGACAATGGTCAACGTCTGTTCTTATAGGTGATGGAGGCTAGAGGCCTAGCAGAGAATGATAAATATCTGGATAGCATCTCATTTGCTTTTGATTTCCAATTGCAAATGAGGCCCAACAAATTGACATCCTCGTTGTGTTTCTCTATGCTCTATATGTATGTAGTCACCGATATTTCTAGGAACATGATATTTGATGTATATGAGGCCATGGGGATCTCAACCCCATGGAAGCCTGTAATTTCATTTTCTAAATGATATCTCCAGAAGATTGACATAATAGCCTAAAGTGATTCCCATAGTCTATAGTCGGTGGAAAAAGAGGATTAATTAATTATTTAATGTCATTGAAGAAAAAAGTAACATTTTTAAAAGTGACATTGAGTAATTAATTAAAATGTGTTTTTAAGTGAATTAAGTTTATAAAGTCACTTTACTTTATTAAACGCATAAAAGGGTACAAAAGGGNATAGTGCTATAATGGTATGGATAAATACAAAGAATGCATGATATAGGGATGAAAAGAGCCTTGCATGCAACATAAGTAACAAGTATTATATCTTTCAATTTCTCTATTCTTTGTTTCTTCCTTAACCTCCATGAACATTCCATATTCATATAATAAAATTGGTCTCCAAATTATTGTTTTTGACAATGGTCAACGTCTGTTATTATAGGTGATGGAGGCTAGAGGCCTAGCAGAGAATGATAAATATCTGGATAGCATCTCAATTGATTTTGATTTCCAATTGCAAATGAGGCCCAACAAATTGACATCCTGGTTGTGTTTCTTTATGCTCTAGATGTATGTAGTCACCGATATTTCTAGGAACATGATATTTGATGTATATGAGGCCATGGGGATCTCAACCCCATGGAAGCCTATAATTTCATTTTCCAAATGATATCTCCAGAAGATTGACATAATAGCCTAAAGTGATTCCCATAGTCTATAGTCGGTGGAAAAAGAGGATTAATTAATTATTTAATGTCATTGAAGAAAAAAGTAACATTTTTAAAAGTGACATTGAATAATTACTTAAAATGTGTTTTTAAGTGAATTAAGTTTATAAAGTCACTTTACTTTATTAAACGCATAAAAGGGTACAAAAGGGTCAACAAAGAAATAAAAGGAGAATGATGTTCCCTCTGTCATTATGCATTGGTTATTTTCCAAAAACGAAATTGAGAGAGATCTTGTGGCTTTGGCTCTTGGGACGAAAACCCTAGATATTTTAAATATTGGTTTTGGTGGTGAGTCTATCCACCTTATCTTGTCATTGAGAGGATATCATCTAGATATTCTCACTATGTTTCTTCGTGATGGAGCTCAAATTATTGTAGTTGAGATTTCTTTTTCAATGGCAGAGTTATTTTCATTGTAGTTGAGTTTTCCTGTTTGGCGGTGGAATTTTGATGTGTGTGGGCCAAATTTCTTTTGAGGAGGCCGAGTCTGGTTAAGGAAAGTCGACCTAAGCATGTGGGATATATTTCTTAAGCTTTGGGGTGATTCTATTTGTTGGGAGAATTTCTTGGATAAAGAGGTTGAGCTATGGTCTTTATCTTCCATTGTGGGATGAATCTCTCTCTATTAGGAGAAATCTCATCCTATTGGGAATAGATATGGAATATGAGAAAAATTGTGTTTATCTTTAGTCAAGGATATTGTTGTGCAACGAGTATCTATTGTGTTGGGTGCATCATTTAAGCAAGAGGACAAATATAGAATAGTGTGGGGTGAGTTCACTACCAAAACATATAGTATATGTCGCTTGGTCATATTTTGTTTGGATATATTTCAAATGAAGTGTGGAGGGTTGAGCCATTTATGTGGGAAAAGATATCTTAAAGTTGGGATGAGTTCTTCCTCATATAAATTTTGTCTCATTGTCTAACTAGTTGTTGTGTACAACCTACTTCTATAGGCCTATCTAGTTATCCTTTAGTGCTACACATGTCATTAATTTACAAACAACTCAAGTTTGAATGGGGAAGTTGCACCACTTGTAGTTGTT
>JASDQU010262002.1:0-15576 GCA_032191745.1 Picea mariana
TTTACCCATCCCAATGGATATGTGATATGATGATCATGAACCTTCAATCTAATATTTCTAACCAAATATGTTACTATGATATTAACCTATGAACCAGAGTTGAACAAGGCATCTATCTTGGTCTTCTTGTCCTGGATCTTGACGTGGAAGAGTTTGATCATCTCCTTCTCTTCTTGGTGATGAAAGATACTCATACTCACCTCCTTATACATTAATGTGTAGAAAATATTCCCATCCACATCAGAATTTTTTTCAACGTGATTGCTTGAATCTGTGGCTAGAAGATTATTTTTCTTTGCATCATTCTTGTGGTTCTTCAGGTTCAACTATGGATGTATTTTCCAAAAATTTTCCTTAGTCTGCCTATCAATATTTCAATGGTTACAATGGTTTGTAGGATCCTTACACTGATGTGTATTGGATTTCATATTCCTATCCTTTACCCCTTTCAACTTCTCCTTCCCCTCCTTGGAAGCTTCTTGGTGATTTTTCTTCTTGGAACCTCTTGGATGCCCTTTCTTGTGGCCTATGTTTTGTAGATATTGTGCCTATACACATGCCTCATCCACTGTCCTTGGATTGAAAATAATCACTTGTTTTCATAGATGGCTATGTAGACCCCCCCCAATACTTGAGGAGTAAATATGGGCTCTTGGGAGAGAAACCCAACATGATGACCATAATTTTGAACTCAGTGGTGTAATATTGTACACTCTACCCTTGCTTATGTGCAAAGTAGTGCCATCAGATCCATTGATCCTATACATACCCAATAGGGTAAAATTGGGTATTGATGAGGGTTTTGAAGTCCTCCCACCTAGTTATTGACAGTTCTCCCTCTAGCCTAAGTGTTTCCATATGGATTTCCCAGCTAGCTAAATCGTCGTCCTCTAACTTCAGTCTATAAAATGATATCTTTTTTTCTTCATCTATATGGTGAATGTTGAAACACACTCCTAGTTGCTACAAAAAATGATTCAATTTTAATTCATCGATATCACCTTGGTATGGATTTATTTCCACTTTTTCTTCCATATTGAATAAATACTGTGAAGGGTTTATGGTATTGGAACTAAATTACTCTTGCATGGGTTCTTTCTGCAACTCCATTTCTAGGTATTTGTTATCCTTTATTTTCTCGTTTGAACTAATCTTTGAGTTTGAGCCTCCAACTTCTTTGAACGATATAAATTTTCTTACTAGGTCTTTCATGAGGAGTGGCATGTTGTGATATATTTCATGGAATTTATCTTCCATCTTTGCAAATATCTCCTCTATTGGATCTCAAGCATTGTTATGAATATATGCATCGACCATGGCTAGGGTTCTGTGACTTTCTTCTTAAATTGATTCATGGATCCTTGCAATTTTCCACAAATACCCCAATAAAACCTTCTTTGATACCAATATGATCTATAAAATGTTATGGATATTCCACTGAATTGTTCATCACAACATATATAATAAAAATATTGAAATCTTTACTGTGAAGGTTAATTTCCTTTAGATACCGGATTCTTTAATTACTGTTTTTTTCTACATAAATGTATGAAATAGCTAAAATGAGAAAAATAGAGAAAATAAATAAATACTCACATACCATTCACAAATAAACATAATATATAACCTAGGAAATCCAATATGGGAGAAAACCCAACTACAATGTGAGGCCGCTTTGCTCTCTTTTCTTTAAATGCAGTTAGAAAGAAAGAGGCACTCTCTGTGGAGTTTCCTTTGACACTGTGGCCTATATGGCTACTAGAAAATCTCTCCTCCTCTATTCTGCTTTCAAAATACCAATCCTAGGTGTTCTTCTCAACCATGGAACAAACACAATGATAACCATATAACTCCTTCTCCTCCCAACGACCCAGTATTTAACATTTCCCAATAGCCTTCTAGGGGTAGGGTTTTGACTTCCTCAACACTCAATTGTGATAAGGTTTTGTCCTTCTCAAATATTCTTGATATTCCATACGTGGATAGAATCATATGCATGAGTAATAGGGGTTAACATGGCATCCACTCATACCATAGTGGTCAACATGGTAGGTCAACTTGTGGGAGGCATAACTTTTGCATACAATCTCTGATTGATGTGTTTGATGCATTGTTGGAAAGGTCTTGGAGTGTATAACACTATCACGGTTGTGGTAGAAATTTCAAACACTAGAACCTAAAAAAATGTCATTTAATGCCTCAAAATGGCCCTGGAAGGTTCCATACCCTAATTTTCCAAACTGGGATCTGCCACTAAAATGGCCTTGTAAGATGATTCCTCCAATTTTTTCCACCTAGAAAGTATCGATATAGATGAAAAATAATATAATGATCAAATGCATATCATACATAGTTTCCAATAGGCATATACTCCTCCTTGAGAGAATCAACAAATTATCTCCACATGGGTTTTATGACATATAGTTTAGAATCTCTATCATGATGCACACAATAAGTACCCCATTGATATTTAGCATGGGAAAGGGCCTTTAGTAATAAAAACATGATCTTATCATTGTTAGAAAAGTTGTAAATAGATAAATAGCCCTATAATATATTTAACCATATATTAAATCTTATGTGTCAATATTTCCTTCAAAAATAGAGGGATACGAAAATTAATTTTACCTTGAAGGATGCCATTCTTCCAAAATGACTACTTGTTGAAGGTGCCTCCCTTACTATTGAGAGTCATTGAAGGATGTGGTTGATATGGCCCATCATCTTATTTCTTTTTGGCTCTAGGGATTCCTATATGAATACTTTGATAGCTTCTTATACTATGTTGTCTTAATTTTCATTCCAAATGGTAGCCCACTTATATTGGTGAGGGAAATATTCACTAGGCTTGATTAGTTTAAGGCCAAACTCCTTGTGCCTTGACCTCATCAAAGACATGTGAAAAAAAATAGATATAATATTTCTATGATACCACTAGTATGGAATGAATTGAGAGTGAAATTAAAGAACATGAAATATTACATAAGTAACACAAGCACAATATTTCAGTTAAAACCAAATTCTGTTAATGAATAAATTAGTGAAAAACACTTCAATGTACATGGCAATACAAATGGCTAGAATGGTGGTAGCTTATCTTTGAGAATATATGTAATGGCTATGCCCATTCATATAGAAGCCCATAAAAAGAGGTTAAAACTAAATTATAACATAATGGCCATAACCTAAGAGGAAAAAACCATAAAATCCCAAATCTCTAACCCTAGAAGTTGAGGCAACAAAAAGAATGAGGGCCTTAGAGAACCTAGTTGGTATAACAACTTCTTAGGGCCACAAATTTCACATACAAACTTTTTTTGGGGTGTTATTTGGGAAATTATAAATATTATTATGAGATCTATGTATTTAGTGATCCCACTAATCAAATGTATTTTTGCCAATAATAGTTTCCAAAAATGCATGGAGAGGGATTGAAAAATGCACCATGATTTTAGCACCCACAAAACCACCATAAATATGTTAAGGTTGAGGACCATTTTGAGATAGTTACAATCTCAAATGGTCACTTGGATGTCCTGAAAGGCCATTTGGATATCCCAAATGACCACTTATATCAATATTGGCATATGTGTGAGAAAGAGGGACCCAACATGCCGAGTAATACACATGTGTAGCATCCAACACCTTAGTGAAAATTTAAATTTTTCTTACAAGGTGGAGATCCTTCAAGATCCATTTATCATTTTTTTTTAACTCTTAACAATATTACTTCCCATAGCTCCTTCAAGGATATTTTAAGGTAAAGGGAATACAAACAAATTTAAACACTTGGCCATGTTGTATCCAATGAATAATTGGACTAGAATCTATTGAGGGATATCCTTCTAGATCTTCCCATAACATTTTGTTTTTTCCATTTGTAGCATCTATCTAGAAGACTCACTTAAAACTAAAGAGAATCCATGGTATTTTCTAGCATATTATTATCTTTGATGGTATTTAGGAAGGAATAATATATGAAATAGCCATTCATGAACTAAATTTTGTCCATATTAAGGAGAGGAATGATTTTGATGATACCATGTTCTATTCTATTATGGATGGGAAAGCCAAGGGCCTTAGTAACAATTAAATAGAGGGACGAGGAAAAAAATAAACCTTATTGGATTGATTGGAAGATCCCTATATCTTCTAATTTGTCTTGATTTATTGAGAGACAAGTTTCATCTTTTCAAAATAAAGTTTCCACTTCTATAATGAAAAAAGGGTTGAATCCAAGTGATTTTAGCATGACGAGGATGAATTTCCATTATACTATGTCATAA
This sequence comes from Picea mariana, assembly GCA_032191745.1. Classification (NCBI taxonomy): domain Eukaryota; kingdom Viridiplantae; phylum Streptophyta; class Pinopsida; order Pinales; family Pinaceae; genus Picea; species Picea mariana. The sequence continues at coordinate 4,287 of JASDQU010262002.1, forward strand.
TATTTTTCAAAACCTATAATAATTTCTAGAGCCTTTGGGCCTTGAAATTCAATTCACTCCACACCTTCCTAGATAATAATAACATCATTCAAATGTATCTTCCTTTAATAAACCTCATTTACTCTGATTTATTGATTTTTAGTAGAGTGCATTTAAGTTGCAAAGTATGTACTTTAGCTAAAATTTTGTAGGAAACATTCGAAAACTTTAGAGGGTGTCAAATTGTGATTTATTCAGGTCACCCAAATTTACAATGAATTTGATAAACTCCTTATTGATGTAGCTACCAAGTGTATGGGTCTACATTATTTCTCTATACACCAAGAATGAGTCCAAACCTACAAAGTTTTAGGTGGCTTTATAAATTCACAGAGATGATCATTATGACCAAGGAATTTTTGTTTTCAATTTATTTAAGGTCCATTGTCAATTCCTCAAGTATCAACCCTTCTCACATGCTTTTTGTAGTTATCGTGTCCATTTTTTGAGGGACAACATCAATGTAGATCTACATTGATGCGTTTCTTTCTTTTGACATGCCCTAATATTGAAAAAATCATTTAAAATGATTTACAAACTCCTTTCTATTTTAAGTTGGTAGGTTGTTATGCCTTTCTTTATTTTATGGGATTTAATGTGTTAGTTTCTTCTTTAGAGGTAAGAGATTTGAATAAGACCCCACTTTTCTTGTCTCCAAGTTTAAGCTAGTGTAGTTGGGATTTCATTTGGGATCCTCTTGTCTTGTACATATCCTATACCTTAGTTAGTGTCTTAGATTGTTTATATTGACCTAAATCTACTCACTAAAGGGGATAAGTTGTAACTATTAGTGTTTGGTTGCCTTGAAATATTTTTCACGTAGTTAGGAGAGCACTTCATGGATATGAAGGGGTTATGGTATCTAATCTTGTTGTTTATTTTTGAAATACATTAGGAGATCTTAGATTAGGTGTATGATTTCCTTAAAATCAATGCTATGGATGCAAAATTATTAATGTGGTAATGGGAACATAGTTGGAAGATCCTACATGGTCACACTTGTTTATGATGATGAGGTTCTTAAAAAGTATGGAGTAACCACTTTGGAGGAGGGTGTTAAGAACTTGGAGGTTTGGTGCTTGGACCTAAGATAATTTGGTTAACCACCTTACAAAATTTTTTATGAGGAATGGACATTTATTGGATGCCACACTATCTTGAAAGAGGACTGATTAACATGTGGACAACTAGTCCAGATGGTGTTCCACCTTGGGGGTTGGAAAAACCGTTGTGTGACATGAGGAATCCTTTCTTTGAGGAGCACTCCATTTGGGGCTTTGTTTATTGACTTAGCCTAGGGTTTCATTTGGATGTAGTCCATGTTTTATTTTTGGTGTTCATCACCTTATTCTATATAAAAAGACGAAAATGTCTTTGTTAACAACAACTACTTATATCTTAGATATTTCTAGTTGGCATGATGCTAGATATTTAAAGAACTTTAGAAGATCATGTATTACTCTTGTAACAAATATTAGTGATCACTGGATGCTAGTGTTAGTGTTCCTTGGCTTGTGAGATGCAAGTCTTCAGTATATTCTCTTATGAGATGCAGGTGTGTGAATCTCCTTGATAACTTTTGTCATTCAAGTGGGAGATATTGGGGTTTGAAAGTTGGTGTGATTTTGGCTTGTTTGGAACCTCCAAGAATTGGTGGGATGTCTTTGTTATTCTTTGCATTAGTAGTTAGTATTTGTAGTGATTGTGGATGCTCTAGCTAGGGCTTAGGATGCATTGAAGAGTCTTTTCTTGGAATGAGATGAAAGGACTCATTATAATAGTTTGTGACAAATTGAGGTTTTGTACTTTATATTCATTACTATGAGAATATGAAGGGCCCATTGTTGCCCCGAATTTGTGATTAAAAATCTTATTTTTCTCATGTATTGATAAATTTTCATCACTATTTTAGTATGTTGATTTATTAGAATAATGGCACTAAATGTGTTTTTTTACCATGCTCAATGGAACTTTTAGATTTGATTTATTGTTGTTATATTTCCATTTTAACTGAAGTAATTTTCACATCTATGTAATGAGATAGATCTCTCCCTAAGGGATGTTGATATGATCTATGATTATAGTCCTTGGGGTGTCTACCTTCTTGAGTTTTCCTAAAAGTATTTTTGGGAATATTTGAAGTTTATTTTAAGGTTGTTAAATAAATAAATTTCAACACTAAGGTTAGAAAATATATGAAGCAAATCCATGGCCTCGGAGATATGAGGTGGAAATTTCACATTGCGTATATTTTCAAAATTTCTACATGGTATCAAATACTTTCACGTTGAAATTGATTTGTTGTGAAAGAGGAAGTTGAATGATTTAGGAGGGAGTTGTTTCATATGATGCACTCATTTCTATAGGGATTGGATTTGTTATTTTCAAATGGAATAGGTGACCGATCTAATTTACTTATTGGTTTAATTTTTGATAGAGGATTGGTAGGAATGATGACTTTTGAACTTAAAGAATAAAATAGGTTAGTAAGTTCTTCCAACTTTCCACCTTGGAAGTATATATTAGAGATGCTATTGGAGGATGTTGAGACTTAGGTGTTCATTGAGAAAAGGCTACTATTCCTACTAATGTTGATTAGTCGTTTAATTACAAGAAGAACGATAATAAAGTAAAGAGAATCATTCTTGATTTGGTGAAGTACTATTTGATCCCTCACATTGTAGAGAAGAAGTCATATAAGAAGTGTATGATTCTTTTATAGATTTGTACCAAAATGTGAACAATTCTCACAGCATGTACCTTAAAAATAATCTCTCCACAATCTACATAGTGACATAGAGAATGTGGCTAGATACTTGATGAAGCTCATTGATTTTAAATCTTAACTGATATGCACAATGATGAAGGTTGAAGGTCAAGAGTTGGTTCCCATTTCATTATTTAATGTATTTTCCCCATAATGGGTTCCCTTTGTCTACAATATTTGTGCTTGTGAGAAGTTTCCCACCTTTGAGAATATTTGGAATCAATTTTTGCAATAAGAAACAAAGCTAGAGACTAGTTTAGCCAATAATATTTAAGTAGAATACCTTGCCCTTGTTTGGATGATGAGGAAGGGAGGCAAGAAATGATTACCCATGAAGGGTAAGAAATATGATGTAAAGTTATTAGAACCAAGGTAGAAAAAATTTAATTCATGTGAAATGTTTTAGGTGTTGATAAAAAGAACAATATGCTAGTTAATGCCCATAGAAGAAGAAAGGGAAGGCCAAGCAACAATCAAAATACATTATAGGCAGTGTAGGAACTATAATTGCATTGGACAAGTTAGATTCCAAGATTGAGACCACCTTCTCCATGGTCTCTTGTATTTCAACCAACCCTATGTTTGGTTTTGAATGATATATAGGGATCGAGGCATCGAGACCTATGACTTATGATAAAAATAGCTTTAGTATGTTTCAAGAGCAAGAGAGAGGAATGCAAGTGGAGTTGGGTGATGATATGACTAATCCTATGAGTGAATTGAACTATGATATATTTATAGATTCCTTTAGATGTTTTTCTTGAATTAAACAAAGTTTTGTTTATTCATGGTTTGATGAATAACCTTAATCCAATTCCTATGATCTACATTACGTTGCTGATTTTTATGCCTATAAAGTCATCAATAGAAAAAAATCCATGTTGTGACCAAAGGGGTCGATGTTTCCAGTCTATATATATTACAATTAAATCCATATTTGTGAGAAGATACCAAAGGAAAAATGCTTTGTTTCCATCTACCTCATCCTACCATAATCCTAGATAGATTACCCAAACATTATAGGAAGAATAAGATCATGTAGAAGTTCCCAAAACGTTTGTTAGGGATTAAAGTATTCCTCCTAAACAATTTTCCAACCATGTTGCATTGAATTATTCCATTATAAATCCTTCCAATTTTGTAGAATAGATGTGAAGTGATGTCAATTTGGAGGGTAGTGATGTTTAGGATACAGTTATAGAACCTTTTTTGGTGACAACAATTGATTCCAAGATTGTATTAGACTTGGATTTGATAATTGTAGGTACCATTGAGGTATAAAAGGAGAATAATAGTGTTGGAGATAACACTTTATCACAAAGAGGGAACACTTACCTTTTGGTTTCTTTGAAAGTCTTTTCACTTAGATAGGAGAGGACTACATGGGATGTGAAGGAATAGTGGTATACTATCCCATTTGTTTATTTTGAATTACATTTGAAGAACTTGTATTGTGTGTATGCTTACCTTGGGATTGGTGCTAAGGTGGCATACTTCTTGATGTGGCAGTTAGCACATGTGGTGTATTTGGAACCTTTTACAAGGGCTCATTTGTGCAGACACAGAAACAATTCCCTTTATCAATAGCATGGGTTACCCTCAGTGATCCCAATTAGAACTCTCACCGTTTGGAATAGGGAACCCATTCGAATTCTGGCTCGATGACCATTTCTAGTTTGGGGTTTACTGGTTGTAGCCTGGTCCAATGATGATATTTTCTAATCTAAAGAATGAAATGAAACTAATCTAAGATGCATGTGTCCAGATGGAAAAGGTAACCAAAAAGAAAACATAGAACCGTGTGTGCCCTTGTCAATGGACTGGGAAATATTTCACACAGAGAAGAGAAAATAATATGAATAGATAACTGCAAAACCATAATAGTCTAGAATTTAAGAAATTATTTACAATCCTGTGTCCACGGATTCAGACAATTATTCCCTGGAAAAAAAATAAGAATGCACTATAGTACAATATACATTCTTACACAACCCAAGTGCTAAGAGAAATGCAATAGAATAGTCCACAATATTGCAACGCAAGGATCATAGTTCTTTAGAAAATAACTTTTCCAAACATGAATCTCCTCATTAAAATTTTTAGCAAAAGTACATGAAAGCTCCAAGAGCCAAAATCCCTAACTTCGAATGCAATCCCCTTATTTATTTAGATTCACCTTGACTCTTATCCTTATGACTTAAAAACTCTTGACCTTCCCTTTACAATTTTTTTTCCTTTTCCTCTTAGGAATGATGAGGGAATAATGACAGTAAAAAATTTCATGATTTAATATATTAGAAATTATATGCATTTACATTTCAAATTTTGTCTTTTAGTGCTGGTGGTCCATCATGTATTTTATCCCCATTTCACCTCATAATTTAGACCCTAGGGGTCTCTCCTCTACTGTTACTAAAATTGTTGTTGTCACTTCTAATGTATCATCCTTTGTATTTGTAAAAGCACCATTGCATACTAGTGAATACTTCTCATCCTTATTTCTAAAACCTTTGTCCCTATAGTTTTCTTCCTTCACAATCCCCACATACAAATTTCTAAGTATGATATACTCCTAGCACTGGTACCTCATAACATTCAAAACAAAATAGACGAGTTGTCACAGTACAATCTCAAAATATAATTTAAAAACTATGCACTTAAACATATAGGATTGAAAATTTATCTGAGTGAGAGTTTTAGACATGCTTCCATGATTTCATTTATTGGTCTCTCTGATCTTGATTGAAGTACGGTGTTATTTGAACTTTTGGGTTGTTGACAATGTTCTAGTGTTCAATCCTGAAAATTGTGAAAAATTGGTGAGGAATCTCTCGAATTCTATAAATGATAAGTTGTGGATATTGATGAGACCTTTCCAAAAAATATAAGGAACATGTGAAATGGGTATCAAAGTTAAAAGTTATGTTCTAAATACGATTGACTATTTTATGAGACCCACCACTATGTCAGAGGTTGGAGGCTTTCTTCTTTGTTGGGAGAAAAAAAGAATATAGAAGCAAAAAAACAAGATTGGCCTCCTCTTTGTTGGAGAAAAAAATAAGATCGACCTCCTCTTTGTTGGAGAAAAAAAGAATATCAGAACAAAAAAAAATATTTGCCTCCTCTTTGTCAAAGAGAAAACTAAGATCGGCCTCCTCTTTGTCGGAGAAAAAATGAAGATCAGAGAAAAAAAAAAGAATGGAGCAAAATCAATCCTCTTTGTTGGAGAAAAAATGAATATTGACCTCCTCTCCATCAGAGAAAAAATGAATATTGGAGTAAAAAAGAAGATTGGCCTCCTCTTTGTGGGATCAAAAAAGAAGATCAAAGAAAAATAAAGGCTAGAGAAAAAAATAATATAGGAGCAAAAAAGAAGATTGGAGAAAAAAATAAGAATCGCTTTCTTTTTTTCGGAACAAAAAAGGAGATTGGCCTCCTCTTTGTTGGAGCAAAAAAGAAGATTTGCTTCTAATATGAGTCCAAAGGTAAGAAAGAATTTGAAAAAGATAATTGTTGTAAATATTTCATGTATTGGTGAGAATGCATAGATGTTTGTATCAAAGGGTGAAGGACATCTTCTAATGATGAAGTTTGAACAAGGAAAAGACATAATTTAAAGCTTGAATCTTGCAAAACATTCTAAGTCTTTTTAATGGAAATAAGTGAGAAAGATAAGAAGGGTTCCCTATTTCTTTTTAAAGGAAGGTGTTGTTGCTAGCACAAGAATAGCCCGAGTTCAAAAGTACAATACTTTCTCATATGATGTATGATTGAGGCGCCATTTTTTTATGATGTGGAGAGAATAGGGTGAGGTTTCTAGAGAGATAACTTATAACTTCATTAAATAATTTGAGCATATTCATGTTTAATTAAGGATGCTTGGTGAAAGATTCCCTAGTAATCACTTTGGCACTTCTGGACCTTATATTTTGATTCTATGAGTGGCATTGGATTCATAATCCCGCAAAAACATATAATTGGCCTATTTCAGAGATGAAAAATACACTTTGACGAGTGACCCAAAATTACGAGAAAATTCATTTTTAATAAAAGTTAGGGCCTTGTTCTTTCTACTGCTTCATCGTAATTTAGTTCTTTCAATTATTGTGACACTTTTATTATATAGGCTCTCAATCTGTCCATTATAAATGAGGTTACCTATCGGAGGCCAATAAATACTATCCCGTGAAAATAGTCAACTGATGTTTGGAGCACTTGATACTGAGTATGTGCTAGGAGGACCAATTATTTTCTGAGTCACAACTCAGAGTCAAACTATGTCTTTTATATTCTGCAACTAACCCAACTACTAATAAACCATACTTTCATGATCAAGGTTACTCATATAATTAAGAGAAACAAAATATACATGCTGGTATGGTATGCATAATGAAATCTTCTAGTGACAAAAGAACACTTGCCAAGATTATTATAATACTTGATTGCAATGATGACATGACATTAATTAAAATCAATAGGAAATCAACATCAATTGTCCAATCAAACTTGAAATTCTTAATCATTGATAATCGAAATAACATGACAAATGGGTGCAATGAAAAGGATTTGAGTTGGAAGAATTTGGGAGAGGCTTTGAGATGTGGGTGTCTCGCTGATACAATCTACATTGGTGAGAAAAGAAAGTTCATTGTTGATACACCCAATTTCGATGATGGATGGATATAGTTCGTCAATGTATCGATGAAAGAAGAGGAAAAATGAGCCAATGATAGAGGATGATCACTTATACATTATGTATCAGAGGATATAGATGATTCTCACCGATACATAGTGTATCAACAAAGATAGAGGATGATCGTTGATACATTGTGTATCAAAGAGACATAGTTATCTTCAAAAATGCTCAAAATGGTCAAGTCTAGAGGGAAATAAGAGGATCTTGGAATTTAACATTTGCATGGAATATTTTACAAGGTTTTATAGTACTAGAAAGTAATAGGGGGGTCCAATTCGTCTCTTAGAGTAATGGTGTTTTGAAGCGAATAGAAGAAAATAGGGAGGGTGTTGTGTTGGAACAACACTTTGTTAAGAAGAATGGGCACTTGGAATGTCCAAATTAACCACTTTGGAGGAGGGTGTTAGGTACTTAAAGGTTTGATGCTTAGCCCAAGGATCATGTAACCACCTGATCCAGGTGGATATTGGTGGCCACCCACCTATTCCAACTGGCTCCTCTTGTCTGTTTTTGTTCAGCACGTTCTTCTGTACTTCTTTGTAATTGTGGGTTCTACACTTCTGGGGATGTCTAGAGCCCCACACATCCTCTAGGTGGATATTGGTGGCCTCTCGCCTAATACAAATGGCTTCTTTTGTATTTTTTCACTTCAGCACATCTTGTTGTACTTCCAGGGTTGTTTTGGGGCCCTAAACATTGTTTTTTTGGCTCGCCACAATCAAACTATAGACGAAGTCAGAGTTTGATGGCAGAATGTGTATTTCTATGAAATAAATTTCCAACGAGCTATCACATGCTAAAACAGAGGTTGTATGAAAATTTTATGACCCTGGGAAGTTGAGGTACCAACTTACCCATAGGGGCCCACATGACTTTTGGAATTTCACCTTCTAGGGTTAGGTTTTTGGATGTATAGGGTTTTGGAATTCATGAGTAATATAAAAAATTCCTCTAGAGCCTCATTGTAATCCATTATGCTCAGACAGATGCGCATAGTAGCCACATCTTTTCTCAGAGATAGCTACCACCATTCGATCAAGTGTTTGAGTTCTATAGTTTTAAAGTTTCATCCTATTTGATTATTCAATAGAAGATATTGTTCACTGGATATCCATGTTATTCTTCATATCTCTGTGTTTACTGTATTCAGTGTGTTAATCAGTTCGTTCCGCTCCTAAATTCGGATCAGTGGTATTATATGTTGGCAAATGTTTAAAAGGTAGCGCATGCTTGTCATTGATGGCAAGTACAACAATGAAGATGGCATGAGTACAGGAAGAATGTAACAGATGGGCACCAGAAGTATTTTAGGAAGACGTTGCAGAGAAAGCCCGATAAGTTTAGAAGAGATAGTGCAGAGGATTGTTTGCAGGTTATTATCAGGAAAAGTAAGCTTGTCATTGATGGCAAGATTAGAGTATGCAGTGAAGGCAAAACAAGGACAAAGTACGCTCCAGAGGAGAAGCACCAATGATCACTGGATCTCATCCTGAATTCCCGATGGCCATCAGATATGAATTAAGACAAAAGGAGCACGCAGATCTGGAGGATAGATCTCATGCGTTAGATCTGAGCGCAGGGTCCAACCACTGTTGGATCGAGGAAAACCTGCACGAACTTTAAAAGTGCAAGGAGTAGATGGATCACAAATCCCGAAAGTAGGAGTACCATCCATCTCAGGGGGTTATGTGGACCGTTGATTCCAATCCATGTCGGAGTTTCGAGGATCAAGTGTTGAAGTTGTCAAAGAACATTCACCACATGAATCCCGATTTCGCGATATGCAAAATCACGATGTAATCTAAGCCGTCATATCAAGCTTTGATCTGGACCGTTGATTCCATTCAATGGAGAGGCATCGGGGATCGAGAGTTGGACATGTCAAAAATTATTGACATCGGGAATCCTGATATCACGATATGCGAAATCGCGATTTAATCGCAGTCGTTGAATAGAGATCAGATCTGGATTGTTGATCAAACTCCATATCGGAGTTTCGCGAATCACGACATAGAGAGGAAAAGAAATCAATGCATCAAGAATTCCGAAATCATGAAATCACGATTCAATCATAGTCGTTGAATCAAGATTAGATCTGGACCATGGAATCACAGGACATGTGGCAAGTGATCAAAATTTCGCTGAATTGGGGTCAACGGAGCATAGTGTCGAAAATCGTGAAATGCGAAATCGCGAAAGAGCCTTATGCATAAGGCTGTGGTCACAGCCCTTAGACACATCAGTGAGAGATGGAGGAAAGAGATAGAGCAACCAAGCTCGTTTTCGGGGATCGCGACTTGGAGAGGCAAGAACACAATGCAACAGGAATGTCGAAATGCCGAAACCCGATTTAAAGGCAAGATTAATAAAGCTCATCCAATGGCGTAGATTAACCTGAAGGAGATCTGAGGGCTACTGTTGCACGACACAATGAAACTGCTAGAAACCATTGATGGTTTCTACCAGAGGATGCGAAGACACTTCAGGATGACTGACAAAGGAGGTGAAGAGTCTCTGAGAGGAATGAAGATGTTCGTGGAGGCAATTGACAGCTGATGAGAATTGAGGCCTGTAACTGAAACAGAAAAGGTGAGTTCGACTGTCACAGAGAAGATGAAGAGTCTCAAACTGCTAGAGAGGCTGAGGAATCTCAGTATAACATACAGTGATGCTGGAAACGCAGGGCAAACCACCAGAGAAGCAGAAGAGTCACAATGATGATCAGACAGAGCAATCGAGAGGTGGAGGATAACGGCACGAAGTCAGCATGCAAAGGCATTGCGAACATTGCATGCACAAGGTGCACAGAAGATATAAATACACAGTACAGAGAAGAGATGGGGTTGAAGTTGCTATTGGAGTTTGTAGTGGTTGTTGTTGGTAAAGGTGATTCATGTGTGAAGAAGGAGGAGAGTGTAGCAGCTGAATAGCATAGAAGAGGAATTGTGCAGTGAATGGACATGGCGCACAGAGCATAAAAAGTAGAAGAACAGACAACGCAAGTGATGCATGCAGAAAGGAAATGAGGCAGACAGAGCAACGAAATGCAGAAGAACAATGATGAGTCTAGTAAGCCATTGTTGAACATCAAATCACTGTAATAAGTTTCAGTAGCAAAGATTAATATTTCAGGGTGGTTGGGAGGAGCTAGGGAGGATTGGTGTCCTCAAAGGTACAAGTGGGTGCTTGAACACAGGGAGTTGGTGCTTCCTTCTAGATGGTGCTAGAGAAACCAGGGAGTTGGTGCTTCCTTCTAGTTGGTGCTAGAAAAACTAGGAAGTTGGTGCTTCCTTCTAGTTGGTGCTAAAGAAACCAGGGAGTTGGTGCTTCCTTCTAGTGGGTGCTAGAGAAANGTTGCAGCTTGCAAAACTGAGGTTGTAGCCTCATTATGAGTTGGTTCTCATATGTATGATACTATAAAGAATGTAACTATTACTTATCATATAAAGAAAAAGAGGTTTTTACCCTGCATGGGTTTCCTCAGGAAATATCTATCTCTGTGTTTCTCATATATGTGAATGATGTTGAAAGTGCCATTGTTTATTTCCCTGCATTATTGTGATCATCATTCAATGTCTCTACAAAGAATTTAAAAGAACCATAATTGTTTAAGCACGGTAACAACTGATTCACCCCCCCTCTCAGTTGTCCAACAATTGGTATCAAAGCCGACCCCTTTTATCTAAGGGTAGATCCTAGAGCTTAAACATGTCAAGCCATGAAGGAAATTCAACCAATAAGGCCCCTCTATTCAATGGAACAAACTTTGCCTTCTGGAAAGTTAGAAT
>JASDQU010262003.1:757-15485 GCA_032191745.1 Picea mariana
AGAAGAATGGGTTGGCATTCGAATGGTTATCCTTGTACTGGATTCCCTGATATTGTGGGATCATTCTTATCCAAGTAACCATCTCATTCTCTCCTATATATTGAGGGAATTCTCATGGAAAAGGTTAAGAAATATTCATTGGAGAATTGGTGAAAGAATTGTGTGAAGAACTTAGCTTGAACAGGAGCTTGGAGACTCTAGCAAGTCTATCAAGAGGATTTTATCTTCTTCATAGAAGGATTGAACAAGTGTGTGTGTCAGAGCTGAGAGCCAGTAAAAGGAATCTTGCGACATCAAGGCGATCAGGTTGTAATCTTCTACTTTCAATTAATATGATACAGTGGCATGTCCCTTTCCCATAAAGTTATTCTCACTTTATTGTGTAATTCCTTGATCATACACATAAGTTGACAGATGAATATATTTTTCTATATTCACTTTGGTTGGTTTGTGTTGTCTTGGTCTTGACTTCACAAGAGCATCGGAGCGAAGCGGGAGCAACAGAGACCCTAGGAAGCAATACAAAGGTATGTTACTTGTTCCTTCCTACTAGCTAATTCAATGGTCAAAACTTAGGGAAAGAGTCATGTCCTGTCTTATTTTGTTCTAGATCCAAGTGGATATAGGGATATCTGTTAGTGTCCACACCTACTGATTATTCTGATAATAAATGGAGCAAAGATATTTTCAAATTTTGATCTAAAATCAGGATTCTGGCAAGTTGCTATTACAGAGGAGGATAAATTCAAAACAACTTTCAATGTCCCTGTTGGACATTATGAATGGAATGTGATGCCCTTTGGTTTGAAAAATGCACCATCAAAATTTTAGAGGGTAATGGATGACACTCTTAAGCCATATTTTGATTGGCTTATTGTTTGTATTGATGATATACTTATATTTTCCTCATCAATTGACCAACATTTTAAGCATTTGAGGAAATTTCTACAAATAGTTAAACAAGCAGGCCTAGTATTCTCCAAGAAAAAGCTTGAACTATTCAAGACTGAAATCAAATACTTAGGCCATACAATAAATAATGGGAAAATTACTTTACAGACTCATGCTGTAGAGTTTGCAGACAAGTTTCCTGATAAAATAACTGATAAAACTCAGTTACAGAGATTCTTGGGCAGTTTGAATTATATCAGCCATTTTTATAAAAAAATGTGCCCAAGACAGAAAAATATTGAATGACCGATTAAAGAAGGACCCAAGTCCTTGGACAGAAGCACACACACAAGCAGTAAGGAATATAAAAGCTAAAGCAAAAAATCGTCCTATTCTTTATATTTCTGATGACGATCTCCCTAAAATAGTTGAGACATATTCAAGTAATATTGGTTGGGGAGCAGTACTCAAAAAAGTCAGAAATAAAGATGGAAAGAACCAAGAAGAAATCATTCAGTTTGCTTCTGAACTATGGCAAGCATCAGAAAAGAACTATTCTGCTCTAGATAAAGAAATCAAATCTGCCTTAAATGCCATTCAAAAATTTGAGATTTATTTAATCTATAAAATATTTCTTTTAAGGACAGATGTCGCTGCTATGAATAAAGTTTTGAACAAAGATATAAAGTCCACATGAGATTCTAATTTTCTAGATGGCAGGCCTTATTTAGCAACTTTGATTTTTCAATAGAGCATATCAAAGGGTCTGAAAACTCTATACCCGAATTCCTAATCAGAGAGCATCTTCAAAATCTGTCTTATAATTTCTGTACACCTGAGAAATGGTACAGAAACTTTGGTCAATATACCTGATTCCCTAAGATGGGAAACATATGAGGCAGAATGGGCACCCCATTGGGAGCTGAGAAGCACACAAATCCTTTCTCAAACTACACATCTTGCTTACTCAAACTTCGTACCAGAAGTTCGAAGAAGAAGAATTCCAAATGTCCTAGCCCCGGTAATTTCAAGAGCCACTACAAAAGCAATTGAAGCACAAGAGGCTTTGAATTATACATTTCATGATATTGATCTTATCTAGGACATCAGGGATAATATTGGAAATAACAAGAAATATTTTTGCCTCCATAGACGAAGACTGTTATATCATTGGCCAGAGAGAAATCCCAGCATTATTTTTCCAGAAACTGATATAAATTACACAACCTACAAAGAAATGTGGAGGGATTTTATTCAACAAGAAAATTTTGTTACTTTCGTCAAATTTGGGAACGTCAATACTGCTACTTCAGGGAGACCACCATTATGGCTTGCAGATTGCTGGAAGGATTTTGGTCTCAAAAAAGGAGCTATTGATCCTCATATTTTAAATTATGTATGTATGTATGTTTCACAACACACAAGAGAAAAATAAAAGTCTGTATGTTTCACAACACAGGAGATCAAGAAGCCCAGATGCTGGCACAGATCAAAGCTCTGCCAGAGGGAGATATGAAAAATTCACTTCTTGAAACTTTTGTGAAAACAGTCAAAGTTGCACAAAGGAGCAAGACTACTGAATCCTCTAAAAGGGAACCTTTGTTCGTTGATGCCTCTTATGATAGAAACACAAAAACCTTTATCAAATACAACAGAGAGGCAAAATTTCAAAATACCTCTATGACAGATCTAGCCAAAGAAGTACTTCTCTTAAAAAGAGAAATGTCTGGATTAAAGGAAAAAATCAGAAAAATGGAAGAAGAAGCTTAATATAGCTTCAAAATTGATTCTTGGGCTAGAGAAGAAATCAGAGAAATTAGAGAAAGATTGGACTCAATACCTACTCCATTAGAGGATGCTCCTTTTGAGAGTCTTGAATCTATAGGTCAGGGGAAAACAACAGCCCATCTCCAAGGGCTGAAAGCCATGAAAATTATGCCCATCAAATTTAAAAAATACCAGGTGAAAATCAAGTTAGAAATAAATGGTGAAATCTTTAATTTAAATGCACTATTAGACACTGGCTCAGACATGAATTTAGTGCATAAAGACTTGATTCCTGCAAAATATTGGCTTCCCAACAACTATTCTGCTATAGGACTGGGAAATGTAAATACATATATGAATTTTGAAATTCCTAAAGGCATTCTGTTGTTTGATGAATACGCCTTAGGAATGAAATATTTGGTTACAGATTTACCAGTAGATTGTATTCTTGGGACACCATTCTTATCAGCAGTAGAACCTCATGGCTCTTATCAAAGTTCTACAGGTGAACCAAGATATTTCATAACTCTGCCAAGCATTAATGGTCATCCTCCCAAACGAAAGGAATTACCTTTCATTTCTAGATCTCATGCTCAAATTGCTTATTGTTCCAAAAGCATGGTCATTATTAACACTTGGGATGATTACAGGAATAATCCATCTACTGAGTACTTAGATGATAACACAGATTGGGAAACATATAGAGAACATTATGTTCCTAAATGGCAGTTGAGATGTTCAGAAGGCATAGAGTTTGGGATACCAGGATTTTCAAGAAATACCAGTATACATGTGATCCCTCTATAGCATGTAATCGGAAAGATGTATAAAACATCTACCATTCCAGCCTGACAAAAACTGGTAGAAATGGGAGACCTTTCAAGAATAAGGTCTGCAAATAGAAACTGGTTTTGCCAACAAACTCAAACATGGCAACAAACTCCAGCCTGGAATTTCTTCCAGATTAACAGAATGAGAACATTACAGTCATGGCCAAATCAAGATCCACATGCAAGATTGTTCGAAATTAACTATTTCCAATATAAATCTATGTGGTATAATGTTTGTCTATGGACAAATCGGTACAGGTATTATTATTGTATGATTAAATTTTTTGTGCCCTTTGTTACATTTCCTGAACCAGATTGGCTATCAGATTGGTGGAAGAAATTCGGTTTAAATCCAAGTGGAGTTCATCCTGATGTAATCAATACTGCAATAATGTTCTTATTCCCAAACATAAGGCATCCAGAAAATGTTCACAGACTTGAACAAATTTCTGAAGATGATTTTAAAATGTTATTCATCAGAGAAAGACATCCTTGGGTGATTAGAACGAGATATGTCCTCCAAAAAGACGAAGACAGTGATGAAGATCCGGAGATGTACAGAGAAATATATACTCAGCATTGGGACCCGGAACGTTTTCGTCATTTCCATGATCATCCTATGGAATAATGATGAAAGTCCTATTGCCTGACAGATAGTGGCAGTCGGTTTCTGTGGGTTGACGTAACCAACCTCCACAGTGTATTCACATGTAGTCATGTCTAAATGGCCGACAATGGTGCCATTCGGGTTTAGTGGGTTACTGTAATCAACATCCACATTGTAATTATTTGTCCATATGTAATAATGAGCATCTTGGAAACTCGGAGCACTTCTTTGACTTTTGCCGTGGTTTGACCTGTATTTCCAAGATTCTCTCTTTATGTCATGTTATGTCTGTCCTCTGGTCGGGGAATCTTGCACGACTACCCCGTCAGACCTACTGTTATATATATTTTTGCTTAGTGGAGAATAAAGGCTCTGATCTGGTCGGAGGATCTTACACGATATCTACTGCTGAATCCATAAAGAAAGATTTAGTTGCCAACATGTAGGGTCAAGAGTCATTTCTAGTCTCTTCATCCGAATGATTCTCTCCTCTCAAATTTGTTTATAAGGAGACGAGAATCTCATTCTTGAAGGGAAACTTTCATAGTGAGTTTGAGTGTTAGTCTAAGTCTTCTAAGTTTCCCTCATGTCTGAAGATTTGTTTCGTTCTCATTTGAGTCTGTAAGTAAGTGTGTTGTGAGCGAATACGAGCATCCTCCTCTGAGCATCCTGCTCTGTTGTAATACCCTGGCATATTTATGCTCTTTGATTAATATAAGAAAGACTTCCGCATATGTGTTTCTATGAATATTGAATATTGTCTCTGTATTATGCGCTTGTTGTGATTCTCGATTCTATTTGCCTGTTATTGCAATCAGTGTTCCTTGTACGATTTGTCAAAGTTCACTCATCCAGAGATAAAGTTCACTCATAGACGAGATAAAGTGTCTGTCGAGCACTGGTAGTAAGTCCCACTAGGCAAGGAGTCCGCTAAGGGCAGTGGTAGGTGCAGAGAGGCGTTGAAGGCCGGATATGGGGTTCACATAAGGCCGCAAAAGCTTGGTAGAGTCCAAGTGGTGGGGTTCACAAGGGGGTCGAAAGATCTTTAAGGGATGAATTGGTTCTGCTGAGAGTATCAAGAAGAAGAAGGCCAGATAGTAGAAGGGAGCAACGCATGAGACAAGGTGATCTTCAAGCTTTATTCTCCGACGGAGGAAGCCTCTGAAAAGCCTATTGGCTTACAAATGGTATCAGAGACAAAGTACTTCATTTTGTGTCGGGTATGATATCAGAACTTCATTCTAATAAAAGTTATTCGCTTTGTTTTTTCCGTGTGTGATATATATTCTGTGTGTGATCTAAGAATCTAGAGAGTCTCGGGCCCTTTAAAGGCAAGGTTTCCACTCTTGCAACTCTGATTGCAATAACAATAATAGGAAAATAGAATCGAGAATCACAACAAGCATATAATATAGAGACAATATTCAATATTCAGAGAAACACATATGCAGAAGTCTTTCTTATATTAATCACAGAGCATAAATATGCTAGGGTATTACAATAGATTAGGATGCTCGTATTCGCTCACAACACACTTACTTACAGACTCAAATGAGAATGACACAAAGCTTCAGACAGGAGGGAAGCTTAGAAGACTCGGACTAACACTCAAACTCACTATGAAAGTTCCCCATCAAGAATGAGCTTCTCGTCTCCGTATAAACAAATTTGAGAGGAGAGAATCATTCCGATGAAGAGACTAGAAATGACTCTTGACCCTACATGTCAACCACTAAATCTTGCTTTATGGATTCGGCGGTAGAGATTGTGCAAGATCCTCTGACCAGATCAAAGCCTTTATTCTCCACTAAGCAAAAGTAGATATAACAGTAGGTCTGACATGGTAGTCGTGCAAGATTCCCCAACCAAAGGACACACATAACATGACATAAAGAGAGAATCTTGGAGATGCGGGTCAAACCACGCCAAAAGTTGGAGAAGTGATCCGAATTTCCAAGATGCTCATTATTACATATGGAAAAATAATTACAATGTGGATGTTGATTACGGTAACCCACTAAACCTGAATGGCACCACTGTCAGCCATTTAGACATGAATACATGTGAATACACTGTGGAGGTTGGTTACGTCAACCCACGGAAACTGACTGCCACTATCTGTCGAGCAATAGGACTTTCATCATTATTTCATAGGATGATCATGGAAATGATGAAAACGTTCTGGGTCCCAATGCTGAGTATATATTTCTCTGTACATCTCTGGATCTTCGTCACTGTCTTCGTCTTGTTGGAGGACATATCTCATTCTAATCACCCAAGGATGTCTTTCTCTAATTAATAACATTTTAAAATCATCTTCAGAAAATTGTTCAAGTCTGTGAACATTTTCTAGATGCCTTCTGTTTGGGAATAAGAACATTATTGCAGTATCGATTACATCAGGATGAACTCCACTTGGATTTAAACCAAATTTCTTCCTCCAATCTGATAGCCAATATGGTTTAGGAAATTTAACAAAGGGCACAGAAAATTTAATCATACAATAATAATACCTGTACTGATCTGTCCATAGACAAACATTATACCACATAGCCCTGAGAATACACTGTAATAGATGTGGGGTAATGACCATGAAACCAACCAGTGTCCTTACCATCCCTTCCCTAAAAGAGAATAAATCCATATTCTTCATGAAGTATGATGTACGAAATTTGATAGTACTTCTGAGTTCAATTATAGCTCAGAAGAAGAAATATTGATTAATCAAGATTGTAATTGCAGAAATTCAAATTTATGTTCTTGCCAAAGTAATACAGACAGTTCTGAATCTGAATCAAAACTAGATATTAAGAGAAAAATAAAAGTCTGTATGTTTCACAACACATGAGATCAAGAAGCCCAGATGTTGGCACAGATCAAAGCTCTACCAAAGGGAGATATGAAAAAATCGTTTCTTGAAACTTTTGTGAAAACAGTCAAAGTTGAACAAAGGAGCAAGACTACTGAATTCTCTAAAAGGGAACCTTTGTTTGTTGATGCCTCTTATGATAGAAACACAAAAACCTTTATCAAATACAACAGAGAGGCAAAATTGCAAAATACCTCTATGACAAATCTAGCCAAAGAAGTACTTCTCTTAAAAAGAGAAATGTCTGGATTAAAGGAAAAAATCAGAAAAATGGAAGAAGAAGCTTAATATAGCTTCAAAATTGATTCTTGGGCTAGACAAGAAATCAGAGAAATTAGAGAAAGATTGGACTCAATACCTCCTCCATTAGAGGATTCTCCTTTTGAGAGTCCTAAATCTATAGTTCAGGGGCAAACAACAACCCATCTCCAAGGGCGGACAACCATGAAAATTATGCCCATCAAATTTCAAAATACCAGGTGAAAATCAAGTTAGAAATAAATGGTGAAATCTTTAATTTAAATGCACTATTAGACACTAGTTGAGACATGAATTTAGTGCATAAAGACTTGATTCCTGCAAAATATTGGCTTCCCAGCAATTATTCTGCTATAGGACTGGGAAATGTAAATACAGATATGAATTTTGAAATTCCTAAAGGCATTCTGTTGTTTGATGAATATGCCTTAGGAATGAAATATTTGGTTACAGATTTACCAGTAGATTGTATTGTTGGGACACCATTCTTATCAGCAGTAGAACCTCATGGCTCTTATCCAAGTTCTACAGGTGAACCATGATATTTCATAACTCTGCCAAGCATTAATGGTCATCCTCCCAAACGA
This sequence comes from Picea mariana, assembly GCA_032191745.1. NCBI lineage: Eukaryota > Viridiplantae > Streptophyta > Pinopsida > Pinales > Pinaceae > Picea > Picea mariana. The sequence continues at coordinate 8,567 of JASDQU010262003.1, forward strand.
AAGGAATTACCTTTCATTTCTAGATCTCATGCTCAAATTGCTTATTGTTCAAAAAGCATGGTCATTATTAACACTTGGGATGATTACATGAATACTCCATCTACTGAGTACTTAGATGATAACACAGATTGGGAAACATATAGAGAACATTGGGTTCCTAAATGGCAGTTGAGATGTTCAGAAGGCATAGAGTTTGGGATACCAGGATTTTCAAGAAATACCAGTATACATGGGATCCCTTCACAACATGTAATCGGACAAATGCATCAAGCATCTACCATTGCAGCCCGACAAAAACTGGTAGAAATGAGAGACCTTTCAAGAATAAGGTCTACAAATAGAAACTGGTTTTGCCGAAAAACTCAAACATGGAAACAAACTCCAGCCTGGAATTTCTTCCAGATTAACAGAATGAGAACATTAAAGTCATGGCCAAATCAAGATCCACATGCAAGATTGTTCGAAATTAACTATTTCCAATATAAATCTATGTGGAATAATGTTTGTCTATGGATAGATCCGTACAAGTATTATTATTGTATGATTAAATTTTATGTGCCCTTTGTTACATTTCTTGAACCAGATTGGCTATCAGATTGGTGGAAGAAATTTTGTTTAAATGCAAGTGGAGTTCATCCTGATGTAATCGATACTGCAATAATGTTCTTATTCCCAAACAGAAGGCATCCAAGAAATGTTCACAGACTTGAACAATTTTTTGAAGATGATTTTAAAATGTTGACGAAGACAGTGACATCCTTGGGTGATTAGAACGAGATATGTACTCCAAAAAGATGAAGACAATGACAAAGATCCATAGATGTACAGAGACATATATACTCAGCATTGGGACATGGAACGTTTTCATCATTTCCATGATCATCCTATATAATAATGATGAAAGTCCTATTGCCCAACAAATAGTGGCAGTCGGTTTCCATGGGTTGACGTAACCAACCTCCATAGCATATTCACATGTATTCATGTCTAAATGGCCGACAATGGTTCCATTCGGGTTTAGTGGGTTACCGTAATCAACATCCACATTGTAATTATTTTTCCATATGTAATAATGAGCATCTTGGAAACTCGGAGCACTTCTCCGACTTTTGGCGTGGTTTGACCAGCATTTCCATGATTATATATTTATTTCATGTTATGTGTGTCCTCTGTATTATGCGCTTGTTGTGATTCTCAATTCTATTTGCCTGTTATTGCAATCAATGTTCCTTGTACGATTTGACAAAGTTCACTCATCTGGAGATAAAGTTCACTCATAGAGGAGATAAGGTGTCTATCGAGCATTGGTAGTAAGTCCCGCTAGGCAAGGAGGCCACTAAGGGCAGTGGTAGGTGCAGAGAGGCATAAGGCCGGATATGGGGTTCACATAAGGCCGAAAAAGCTTGGTGGATTCCAAGTGATGGGGTTCACAAGGGGGTCGAAAGCTCTTTAAGGGATTAATTGGTTCTGCTGAAAGTAGCAAGAAGCAGAAGGCCAGATAGCAGAAGGGAGAAACACATGAGACAAGGTGATCTTCAAGCTTCATTCTCCGATGGAGGAAGCCTCTGAAAATCCTGTTGGCTTACAAATGGTATCATAGCCAAAGAACTTCATTTCGCGTCGAGTATGATATCAAAACTTCATTCTGATAAAATCTATTCACTCTGCTTTTTTCGTGTGTGATATATATTTTGTGTGTGATCTAAGAATCCAGAGAGTCTTGGGCCCTTTAAAGGAAGGGTTTCAACTCTTGCAACTCTGATTGCAATAACAGGCAAATAGAATCGAGAATCACAGCGAGCGCATAATACAGAGACAATATTCAATATTCAGAGAAACACATATGCGGAATTCTTTCTTATATTAATCAAAGAGCATAAATATGCCAGGGTATTACAACAGAGTAGGATGCTCATATTCACTCACAACACACTTACTTACAGACTCAAATGAGAATGACACAAAGCTTCAAACAGGAGGGAAGCTTAGAAGACTCGGACTAACACTCAAACTCATTATCAAAGTTCCCCATCAAGAATGAGCTTCTCATCTCCTTATAAACAAATTTGAGAGGAGAGAATCATTCGGATGAAGAGACTAGAAATGACTCTTGACCCTACATGTCGGCCACTAAATCTTGCTTTATGGATTCGGCGGTAGAGATCGTGCAAGATCCTCTGACCAGATCAAAGCCTTTATACTCCACTAAGAAAAAGTAGATATAATAATAGGTCTGACGAGGTAGTCGTGCAAGATTCCCCAACCAGAGGACACACATAACATGACATAAAGAGAGAATCTTGGAAATGCAGGTCAAACCACGCCAAAAGTCGAAGAAGTGCTCTGAGTTTCCAAGATGCTCATTATTACATATGGACAAATAATTACAATGTGGATGTTGATTATGGTAACCCACTAAACCCAAATGGAACCACTGTCAGCCATTTAGACATAAATACATGTGAATACACTGTGGAGGTTGGTTAGGTTAACCCATGGAAACCGACTGCCACTATCTGTCGCGCAATAGGAATTTCATCATTATTCCATAGGATGATCATGGAAATGATGAAAACGTTCTGGGTCCCAATGCTGAGTATATATTTCTCTGTACATCTCCGGATCTATGTCATTGTCTTCATCTTGTTGGAGGACATATGAAAAATTCGCTTCTTGAAACTTTTGTGAAAACAGTCAAAGTTGAACAAAGGAGCAAGACTATTGAATCCTCTAAAAGGGAACCTTTGTTCGTTGATGCCTCTTATGATAGAAACACAAAAACCTTTATCAAATACAACAGAGAGGCAAAATTGAAAAATACCTCTATGACATATCTAGCCAAAGAAGTACTTCTCTTAAAAAGAGAAATGTCTGGATTAAAGGAAAAAATCAGAAAAATGGAAGAAGAAGCTTAATATAGCTTCAAAATTGGTTCTTGGGCTAGACAAGAAATCAGACAAATTAGAGAAAGATTGGACTCAATACCTCCTCCATTAGAGGATTCTCCTTTTGAGAGTCCTAAATCTATAGTTCAGGGGCAAACAACAACCCATCTCCAAGGGCTGACAGCCATGAAAATTATGCCCATCAAATTTCAAAAATACCAGGTGAAAATCAAGTTAGAAATAAATGGTGAAATCTTTAATTTAAATGCACTATTAGACACTGGTTGAGACATGAATTTAGTGCATAAAGACTTGATTCCTACAAAATATTGGTTTCCCAGCAATTATTTTTCTATAGGACTCGAAAATGTAAATACAGATATGAATTTTGAAATTCCTAAAGGCATTCTGTTGTTTGATGAATACGCCTTAGGAATGAAATATTTGGTTACATATTTACCAGTAGATTGTATTCTTGGGACACCATTCTTATCAACAGTAGAACCTCATGGCTCTTATCAAAGTTCTACAGGGGAACCAGGATATTTCATAACTCTGCCAAGCATTAATGGTCATCCTCCCAAACGAAAGGAATTACCTTTCATTTCTAGATCTCATGCTCAAATTGCTTATTGTTCCAAAAGCATGGTCATTATTAACACTTGGGATGATTACATGAATACTCCATCTACTGAGTACTTAGATGATAACACAGATTGGGAAACATATAGAGAACATTGGGTTCCTAAATGGCAGTTGAGATGTTTAGAAGGCATAGAGTTTGGGATACCAGGATTTCCAATAAATACCAGTATATATGTGATCCCTCCACAACATGTAATTGGATAGATGCATCAAGCATCTACCATTGCAACCCGACAAAAACTGGTAGAAATAGGAGACCTTTCAAGAATAAGGTCTGCAAATAGAAATTGGTTTTGCCAACAAACTCAAACATGGCAACAAACTCCAGCTTGGAATTTCTTCCAGATTAACAGAATGAGAACATTACAGTCATGTCCAAATCAAGATCCACATGCAAGATTGTTTGAAATTAACTATTTGCAATATCAAGCTATGTGGTATAATGTTTGTCTATGGACAGATCGGTACAGGTATTATTATTGTATGATTAAATTTTATGTGCCCTTTGTTACATTTCCTGAACCAGATTGGCTATCAGATTGGTGGAAAAAATTTGGCTTAAATCCAAGTGGAGTTCATCCTGATGTAATCGATACTGAAATAATGTTCTTATTCCCAAACAGAAGCCATCCAGAAAATGTTCACAGACTTGAACAATTTTCTGAAGATGATTTTAAAATGTTATTCATCATAGAAAAACATCCTTGGGTGATTAGAACGAGATATGTCCTCCAAAAAGATGAAGCCAATGACGAAGATCCGGAGATGTACAGAGAAATATATACTCAACATTGGGACCCAGAACGTTTTTGTCATTTCCATGATCATCCTATGGAATAATGATGAAAGTCCTATTGCCCGACAGATAGTGAGAGTCGGTTTTTGTGGGTTGACGTAACCAACCTCCATAGTGTATTCACATGTATTCATGTCTAAATGGCCGACAGTGGTGCCATTCTGGTTTAGTGGGTTACCGTAATCAACATCAACATTGTAATTATTTGTCCATATGTAATAATGAGCATCTTGGAAACTCGGAGCACTTCTCCGAATTTTGGCGTGGTTTGACCCGCATTTCCAAGATTATCTCTTTATGTCATGTTATGTGTGTCCTCTGGTCGAGGAATCTTGCACGACTACCCCGTCAGACCTACTGTTATATATACTTTTTCTTAGTGGAGAATAAATGATTTGATCTGGTCGAAGGATCTTGCACGATCTCTACCGCCGAATCCATAAAGCAAGATTTAGTGGCCGACATGTAGGGTCAAGAGTCATTTCTAGTCTCTTCATATGAATGATTCTCTCCTCTCAAATTTGTTTATAAGGAGACAAGAAGCTTATTCTTGAGGGGAAACTTTCATAGTGAGTTTGAGTGTTAGTCCAAGTCTTCTAAGCTTCCCACCTGTCTGAAGCTTTGTGCCATTCTCATTTGAGTCTGTAAGTAAGTGTGTTGTGAGAGAATACGAGCATCCTGCTCTGTTGTAATACCCTGGCATATTTATACTCTGTGATTAATATAAGAAAGACTTCCGCATATGTGTTTCCCTGAATATTTTATATTGTCTCTGTATTATGCGCTCGCTGTGATTCTCGATTCTATTTGCCTGTTATTGCAATCAGTGTTCCTTGTACGATTTGTCAAAGTTCACTCATTTAGAGATAAAGTTCACTCGTAGAGGAGATAAGGTGTCTGTCGAGCACTGGTAGTAAGTCCCGCTAGGCAAGGAGGCCGCTAAGGGCAGTGGTAGGTTCAGAGAGGCGTTAAAGGCCGGCTATGGGGTTCACATAAGGCCACAAATTCTTGGTGGAGTCCAAGTGGCGGGGTTCACAAGGGGGTTGAAAGAACTTTAATGGATGAATTGGTTCTACTGAGAGTAGCAAGAAGCAGAAGGCCAGATAGCAGAAGGGAGCAGTGCATGAGACAAGGTGATCTTCAAGCTTCATTCTCCGATGGAAGAAGCCTCTGAAAATCCTGTTGGCTTACAAATTGTATCAGAGCCAAAGAACTTCATTGACCCTACATGTCGACCACTAAATCTTGCTTTATGGATTCGGCGGTAGAGATCGTGCAAGATCCTTCGACCAGATCAAAGCCTTTATTCTCCACTAAGAAAAAGTAGATATAAGAGTAGGTCTGATGGGGTAGTTGTGCAAGTTTCCCCAACCAGAGGACACACATAACATGACATAAAGAGAGAATCTTGGAAATGCGGGTCAAACCACGCCAAAAGTTGGAGAAGTTCTCTGAGTTTCAAAGATGCTCATTATTACGTATGGACAAATAATTACAATGTGGATGTTGATTACGGTAACCCACTAAACCCGAATGGAACCATTGTTGGCCATTTAGACATGAATACATGTGAATACACTGTGGAGGTTGGTTACGTCAACCCATGGAAACCGACTACCACTATCTGTCGGGCAATAGGACTTTCATCATTATTCCATAGGATGATCATGGAAATGACGAAAACGTTCTGGGTCCCAATGCTGAGTTTATATTTCTTTGTACATCTTTGGATCTTCGTCACTGTCTTCGTCTTGTTGGAGGAAATATCTCGTTCTAATCACCCAAGGATGTCTTTCTCTGATGAATAACATTTTAAAATCATCTTCAGAAAATTGTTCAAGTCTGTGAACATGTTATGGATGCCTTTTGTTTGGGAATAAGAACATTATTGCATTATCGATTACATCAGGATGAACTCCACTTGGATTTAAACCAAATTTCTTCCACCAATCTGATAGCCAATCTGGTTTAGGAAATGTAACAAAGGGCACAGAAAATTTAATCATACAATAATAATACTTGTACGGATCTGTACATAGACAAACATTATACCACATAGCCCTGAGAATACATTGTAATAGATGTGGGGCTAATGACCATGAAACCAACCAGTGTCCTTACCATCCCTTCCCTAAAAGAGAAGAAATCCATCTTCTTCATGAAGGATGATGTACATAATCTGATAGTACTTCTGAGTTCAATTATAGCTCAGAAGAAGAAATATTGATTAATCAAGATTGCAATTGCAGAAATCCAAATTTTTGTTCTTGCCAAAGTAATACAGACAGTTCTGAATCTGAATCAAAACTAGAGATTAAGAGAAAAATAAAAGTCTGTATGTTTCACAACACAGGAGATCAAGAAGCCCAGATGCTGGCACAGATCAAAGCTCTGCCAAAGGGAGATATGAAAAATTCTCTTCTTGAAACTTTTGTGAAAACAGTCAAAGTTGAACAAAGGAGCAAGACTATTGAATCCTCTAAAAGGGAACCTTTGTTCGTTGATGCCTCTTATGATAGAAACACAAAAACCTTTATCAAATACAACAGAGAGGCAAAATTGAAAAATACCTCTATGACATATCTAGCCAAAG
>JASDQU010262005.1:15676-26956 GCA_032191745.1 Picea mariana
CACTATCTCATATAAAGTTTGAGTACTTTCGAGATAAGCTTGGTATAGTCCGAAAGGACCCTCCTCGAAAGGGGGAGTAGATGTTGTGATGAGACATCTCTTGCTTCTGACCTGATGGTTGTGACGTAAAGCAAGATGATGTGATATGACTAGTACTGTGCTTCCAGCTGGATAGATGTGATGTAAAGCCAGTCTAGTATCCTGCTTCTAACCTGATGGTTGTGACGTAAAGCAGGATGAGTACCTACTTCTGACTTGATGGTTGTGACGTAAAGCAAGATGATGTGTGACTAGTACTATGCTTTCGGCTATATAGTTGCGATGTAAAGCAAGTCTAGTTCCCTGCTTCTGACCTGATGGTTGTGATGTAAAGCAGGATGTGTACCTTGCTTCCGACCTAATGGTTGTGACGTAAAGCAAGATAATATGATGAGACTAGCACTGAGCTTCCAGCTGGATAGCTGTGACGTAAAGCCAGTCTAGTATCCTGTTTCTGACTTGATGGTTGTGATGTAAAGCAGGATGAGTATCTTGCTTCCAGCTTGAGTGCTGTGACGTAAAGCAAGACGATGAGATGAGACTAGCACTGTGCTTCCAGCTTGATGGCTGTGACGTAAAGCCAATGTAGTATCTTGCTTCCAGCATGAGTGATGTGACGTAAAGCAAGACATTGAGATGAGACGAGTACTGAGCTTCCAGCGTGACAGTTGTGACGTAAATCCAGTCTTGTATTATGATGAGCCAGCCTTGTGTTGTGATGATGATGATGATGTATTGGTCTTTATACTAATACATATTGATGCAGATGATGATGGAATTCCTTCGAGAATGACGATGTTGCCGATGAAGAAAACTTCCGATGATTTATAGATACGCCAGTCCGTGTTCCAAGATGATATTGATGATGTTGTCCTCTCACCCACTTGATGTTGTTGATGATGTTGTCTTCTCTCTCTCGCATGATGTTGTTGAAGAATACCCTTCTTGTTAAGGGGGAGTGTTGAAATAATGTAACTGTAAAGAGTATTCTTATTATTATTTGATATATAATTCATTGGATCAATCCCCATTGTGGATTGATCATGTCGGCTATTGTAATAGGACCAAATCCCCTTTTGCGGATTGGTCAAATGATAATTGTAATAGGCAGAATAAGAAGTCGACCCCAACAGATATTAAAGAGGCCCCAGAAAATATTAAAGGTGGTTATAACCACCCAGTTGGAGAAGTCGGCCCTGCCAGTGAAGTGACACTTCACACGTGCCAGTCTAATATAAATAAGGAGGCTAGCGCCTCACTTAGACACACAACTCACTTGCTCATTTGAGTGACAAGTTTTGGATCTGTTGTTAAAGAAGAAGGAGAGAGAGTGGCGCATATCTGGGAGAGGATCTTCTACATTAGTTTAAGAGATCTCTTGGCATTAGATTGGCTATCTATATTAAGGAAGTTTTGCTGGGTTTTCTTCCCCTAGAGGGTTTCCCAGGATAAATGTTGTCTCTTGTGATTGTGTGTTTCTCGGTGATCTTGGATTATGCTATTGTTATCTAATGAAATGCAAAGAACTATAATAATGGCTTAAACATTAACAACATTTCCCTTGGTTTCTTTGTGCTAGATTTTTGTAATACTTAGAAAGCCGAAGAGAACAAAGACCTCAAAAACAAAACAAACATCATAGAACAAGATTTCCACTCAAAAGATGCAAAAGTTGAAGAAGATATCAATCTCAGGTCTTCTCTAAAAGAAAAGGAATAGAGTAAAATGCAAGAACAAGGAAAGGATAAAAAACTTGAAGAGCTAAGTTTGCATCAAAAACCTTTGTAATATCATTGTAGGAACGCTAATGCCTTTCCATATTTAATACAAAATTTGTTTCTTAAAAAGAGAAAAGTCCAATAGAAATCTCAATTTGCATTAAATTATGAATAAAAGGTATGCTATCTACTCCAAACACAAATGTAGCTAGTTTACATGATTCATGTTAAAGCTTGTTGCAAACAACTTGATTTGTTCTTCTTTATTAGTATCCTTGTGCTTTTCCAACGTCTAATGTTGTACTCCTACTTGGGTCTCTTCTTGTATGCATATTAGAGACATTTCTCCCATTTTACTATCTCTAGAGTCTCACTACGATTTTGGACAAACAAAGTGGGTACAATTATTTATAATGGTTTCCTATTTTTTCCTTCTTAAAGCAGCAACAACAGATTACAATCGAGCATGCCCCTTGTTGAAAATTAAAATTGAGAAGAGAATCTGTATTCTACATGCCACAAACCAACTCTTTTCAAAGGTGCTGTATTCATCATCCTAGCAAAGATACAGATATATTTAGATTGTGGAATTAAGATAAGAAAAATGAAATTGTATTAACATGTTGGACGACCAAGAATGGTCAATGGAGCTGACATAACTATAGCAATCATGGAAGTGCCAATCTAAGTCTGGCAATAACAGAAGAGAGACATAAGACAAAATGCCATACATGTCCCAATAAAATGATTCATACAATCAATGTTTTAAGTCCAAGAGCAACGTTTCCAACTAAGAAATTGATACCCAATTAATATTTAGATGAAGGCTCGACAGTAAAAATGGGCCTGTAGGCCTATGATCCCTTCTGCCATCATGGATTGCATGCCCAAAATAACCGACCTATTTGCCTGATAAAAGGCCCCAAAAACATGTTACTGAGAGGTCTCATGTTCAACTCGTCTGTGGATGCAGAGCATCATCAGCTGGCCCAGCACAAACTTTCCATAATATGCAGCATTCAGAATCTATCATTGAATGCTGTAAACATCAAATTATTACAGCAATTAATTGCAAAACTCGTCTTCAGAATTCATGAAAAAGATCTAACATTGTTAGTGGAATATGCATGCCAAAGTATCTTATACTCAACAAAAACCTCAAAACAACATTCCTAAAAGATAGCTGTCATTCTGAATTAATCATGAAAAGTTTTAACTTGCAAGGAAGCTATTCAAATGCTCAATTTCCTAGAGCCTGTCTGTTAGCAAGTAGAAAGTACTAATTTTAAATGTAAGATACAGTCAACGTTTCTTGGTGCAGATTCAAGAATTGTCCATTATCTGCTCCACTCAAATTGACATGTTTTAGACCGAGAAATGCATGATGATTGAACTGCCTTGTTAATTGCTAGTGGCAATCTAAATATTCTGCTACCAGATTATCATGCAGTGACATAATGAGATTATGTTTTATCTTATCAATGCAAAGAGAATATTCAGTTTCATAATCCTGAAAGAAGAGAAACACTTACTCATTTAATCGTCTCACTAAAATGTGAACTAAATCCGCCTACTAATTCCTAACTATGGAAACTTGTATTAAAGTTACTGGAAATAAGATATTGTAAATGTCAAATCAAACTAAAAGGACCGGACCAAATGTCGTAGGAGAGAAGGTAACTAAATACAATTGTCTCAATATTCATAAAAAAGATCTGACGTTGTGAATGGAATATGCATGCCAAAGTATCTTATACTCAACACAAACCTCAAAACAACATTTCCCAGAAGATAACTGTCATTCTGATTTAGACATAAAAAGTTTTAACTTGCAAGGAAACTATTCAAATGCTCAATTTCCTAGAGCCCGTCTGTTAGCAAGTAGAAAGTAGTAATTTTAATTGTAAGATAGCGTCAACATTTCTTGTTACAGATTCAAGAATTGTCCATTATCTGCTGCACCCAAATTGACATGGTTTAGACCAAGAAACTGCATGATGATTGAACTGCCTTGTTAATTGCTAGTGGCAATATAAATATTCTGCTAGCAGATTATCATGCAGTGACATAATGAGACTGTTTTATCTTATCAATGCAAAGAGAATATTCATTTTCATAGTCTTGAAAGAGGAGAAACAATTATGCATTTAATCGTTGGACTAAAATGTGAACTAAATCTGCCAACTAATTCCTAACTATGGATACTTGTATACTTAAGTTACTGGAAATAAGATAATATGTCACATCAAACTAAAAGGACCAGACAAAATGTCATAGGAGAGAGGTAACTAAATATAATTGTCTCAACAAGTATATAAATGACAAAAAAAATATCATAATATGCAAATATGGAATAGAGAGCTGTTGCTCCGAGATTTCCTGTAGAAAACCATTAAATTGCTCTTCAGAATGCAAACATTATTATCACTATCCAAGTGGAATCTTGGGAGAAATAAGGGGTTTTGATTAAAAGGTAGGTTATCAATGAAAACTTACAAAATTATTTATCAGACAGTAGATAGGGATGCTCATCCCAGAGATTCTTCCCAATAATATCACAGTGCTGCACTATTATTTTCCTTCTCCGTCTTTTAATAGGATCTCCAGCTTCGGTGCACTTAACAACTTCTTCGACCTGATAATCAAGATAACTGGCAAATCATCAAAAATATTCCAAAATACAACCATGAAAACTTCAAAAGATCAAGTGTCCTTTATATCAACCAGTAAATAAAACTATTAACCAGGCTTAATGCCATTGCTTAGTGTTGTAGAAGCAAACCAAATACACCTGTTGGATGTGGCAATCCATATTTCTACAGCGAAGTTTTAAGGGTGCAGTCATGAAGGTGGCATGTAGCTCAGTGGTCGCCCAAATTGTTTCTAAGCACCAACCTGTCTAGGACTAGTACAAGGTAGGCTCCCTGTATAAACAGAATTACCTATCACACTCCCTTGAATAAATCATGTCTAGGATACAATACCAATAGTGGTATGGACCCATTATGGCAGTTTAACCATGTTATCATGCTCAGAACTGGTTCGGAATCGGTTGGCCCCAAAATTAGGAGTCAAGACTTGGCTCAGAACTAGTAAATGACTTGGTCGAATAAAAAATGCATTGAGTACTCAAATTTCAAAAAGAAAAAGTATATATTCACATACATTAATGTAAATCCAAACCATTAGACACCAAATATGCAAAGTTTTTTTATTTATATTGCATGTAAGGGTATAAATAAGAAAAATTTCATCCAGGTATAAATTTTGAGATAATAAAATTAATGTTCAAAGAGATAGTACGTAAACATTGAGTCTGTAAATGGCCTCTAGAGTCCAAAAATCATCATACTATAATCAAATGACTACATAGCATACTATGTCATTTGTCACGACTCATGACTCATCAAAATCCTCAGCAATAGTATCGTCCAAATCCTCTGGATTGTCCTCATGGTTTGTTGTCTGGGTACTCTCCTCTTGAGTAGATGTCCCTTAAGGTCCAGGATGAACACCGATGTCACCCACCTCTAGTGATGTAAGAAGCTCCAAGTCCAACCAACTAATGTTTTCCTTTGGAAACATTGTTTGTTGACTCTCCATGACAGTGCACAACCAATTCCAAGAAGCAATCAACCTCCTCCAAGATTATGGGATTAACAACAGAGATGTTGCTAACCTGATTCCGCCTCAACCAAAGATTGTACTGTACAAAGACCAAATCATTCAACCATTGTTGTTCCAAACAATTTCTCTTCTTCAAGTGAATGCACTCAAATACACTCCAATTGCAAGTTAAACAAGAAATCAACAAATTAAACCTTGCCAAAATGAGGGTTTGAGAAATGACAACCTACCTTCATATGGGCACAAGATTTTGCCAATAAATCTCCTTTAATCTCGTAAGAAATGGGCAGATGACAAATGCAAATCAATTCTCCACTGAAATCAGCCCCAACTAAACTTTGAATCAGCTCCAAATTCACTCTAGGCTCTGTCACCCCCTCACATCTAGGGGTAACTAGAGAAGATTTTTCTCCCATGATCCACATCATAGACAGCAGTTCCAATGATGACATTCAAGATTCTCCACAGACAATTGCCCACAGATGCCTCCCACTTTATGCTCAACTCGCTCACATCAGATGATATGGTCCATGACATACATGAGGTACCTTGTTTTAATACTTCATATTATGTATTAATGCTCAACGTATTTTACATGAAAATAGTGATCATGGGTTGAATCAGATGATGGATCATGATGCTTTAAATTTATACATCTTTCCTTGTTTCACCTTGGTGGTCACCATCATCTCCTAGTCAAGTGTTGTCACTCTTGCGTTGAGTTGTACTTGTTATCGCACAATTTGTAGCTAGGGTAAAAGGCTATAAGATAGAGGGCCAAACTGGCGTAACAGGAACCAATCCCACCCAATGTCACCACAATGGGAAGGTTCTTTCTCTTTAGGGAGGTTAGGCCTAGGGGAGACGTCCCTGGTGACCTGGGGTTTTGAGGAGGCAAGASGATAATAAGACAAGGATATGTTTCCCCCCCTCACAAGTCACAACCAATCAGATATTCTCGGCTTAAACAGCCAATAATGGAGTAAACCCCCAAAGAAATGTGCCTGCCTGGAACAAAGCAACAACAAATTGATATGTGCAAGCTATTCAAATGGGTTAGTACTTCATAAGACTATCTGATAAATATATAAGCAATATGGCAATAAATATCGACGAAGTCAATGTTTATCAATATAGCAATGAAAATAATGTTACTTCACCAATAAACACTGGAACGATATAGCATTCAATGTAACCAATCAACACATCATCTAATAAATGCCTTAAACACCATTCAATTGCTCATAAAGGAGAACGTTGTTGCACTAATGATATAACTAGCATAAGATAACGGCAGCAATTAGGGTTAGTAGGGTTAGCTCCTAAACTAGGGTTAGTAGTTAGGGTTTCAATTCAAAAGTTTTGAGAGTATTTAGATCAAGTTCTACTTCAACGCTTGAGGTCTTAGATCAGTGCCTTTAGGGTTAAATGGAGTCAATAATGAAGAATGCAGGAGTTGAAGGAGACAAAGACTGAGGACTAGAGGGAGAAGTTTTGAGGTGTTGCTAAGGCAAGGCCTCAAAATCAAAACCCTAGGCAAGAGAGGCTCACTCCGTTGTTGCTACAGCAAGGCCTTGTGCTCTCTCCTCCTTCCTTAGATGGCAAAACGCCTAGCATAAAAGATAAACTGAGACAAGAGGGTTTGATAAGACAAAGTGTTGCAGAAGCAAGGCTCTACTAGCAAACCCTAGAAAAATCGACCCTGAAGTGTAGAAGCCCTAGGCTTCAAGACGTCTCCTTCTCATCTTGTAAAGGTACGGCTAGCTAAAGGGAAGAAGAAATAAGAGTGCAGCTACGGCTAGGCTCTTTCTTTCTCCTTCAATGGATGAAAGTTTCTCTATCAGGGGACATGAGACAAGGACCTACTTGTGTGCTTGTCACCTAGGGTTTTGATTCAGCAAAATTTATAAACATATGCAAGAAATTAGACTACAACCATTCATTCAAGAAGTTTTGCAGAAAAATACTTACAATTCATCAAGAAATAACCCTGCAAACCCTAGTTGTAACACCTTCCTTCAAGAGAAATGCCAAAATATGCCAAAAAATGTCTTCCTTCAACAAGTGCGCCTCCTTAAATCAACCAATAACCCAAGATAGGGCTCAAATTTTAGACCTCACCAAGTGGTGAGTGATGATGAAAAAATGAGAGTGAAAATCTCCCATTTATACAAAACCTTGACCTAATTTTACATTTAGGTCAAGTAAAAAAAGGCCGACAAGGCCAAAATATCAAATCATATTGTTTTACATTAAATTGTCAAGTTAAAACCCTAAATCAAGTTGAAAGGAGAGTAAAAGCCCCTCCAAGGGAGACGTTAGCCCTTTTCTAGGGCAGATGGGGCATCCTGGAGAAAAACGTTAGCCCTCCCTGGGCTTCTCCAACCTGCCACACATGCCACTATTGCCTAGTCCGCCTGCCCCAAACGTCCATGATGTTGGGTGACGTCATGGTCAAGGTGGTGACATTCTAGGCCTCCAAAGGCCAACGTTCCACTAAGAAAGGGTCATCCCCCCTAGGTCAAGCTGTGTCAGGGTGCCTCTGGTAGAACGTTCTCTTCTTCTCCGGTGCAAAGCCCCTGATCCATCTGTGCCCTGTTTTTGCCCCCTGATGGGGTCTCAACATCCATCTGGTGGGCTCTTCAGCCCCATGGAGGTCCGAACTGATCATCTCCCCATGTGTACTGGTCCAAATGGTACCTATCCGTCAAGCATGGTCCTGCACATCAAAGGCTACGACCTCCATGGGCTCATCAGTCACAGGGATCATAGCAATGTCAATCACATTTCATCATCAATATTATTAAACATATGCATAAAATCCCTAATACATCAATTAACAGCTCAAAGACGTTACACAAGCCTGCAATACAAGTCTGGAGAAAAGGACAAGGCGTCCTATTGGGCTAGTGTCCATAGGAAAAGGAAAGTTCCTGAAAAGACCTCATCCAAGCCATATAAGTGGGTGATGTGGTCAGGGGATGTCCAAGCATGTGGGTGCAGTGAAGGCCAAGGATGCAAAAGTGTTACCTGTGGGTGCCTTTGTAAAAGGCGAGTTGTATCTGTCATGGATGCATTCTTTCCAAGCCCATTCTTGCCTTTATTCTTTTTATTCTTTTATTCCTTTTTGCTTTTTTTGTTCAAGAGCTAATCAGGGGACACTGCCTTGGCATGGTGACCAGAGCTGACAGCGTTACCCACAAGTACTTTCACAGAGATGAGAAGGTTGGCTCGTGATGAGACCCCCTTTCCCTTGGCCATGCAACCAAGAGTCACTGCCCTGGCATGGTAACCAGCTGGTGGCAATGTCATACTGCTAGGTACCCATGGACCTAATAGGCCGGCTCATGATGAAACCCCCTATCCTCTGACTAGGTCTTGTTTANAACCAAGAGTCACTGCCCTGGCATGGTAACCAGCTGGTGGCAATGTCATACTGCTAGGTACCCATGGACCTAATAGGCCGGCTCATGATGAAACCCCCTATCCTCTGACTAGGTCTTGTTTTATTATTTTTCCAGGTCCTTCTTGTTTCTTGCTGAGAAGCTTTTTATTGCCTTCTCGGGGATCCCTGGGCGAAGCATCTCGAGGTTTTATTCTTAGGCTTTTATCTTTCACCAGCTTGCTTTTACCTTCTAGGCCTTTAGCCCCTTCTTCCCACGAGGTAAGGTGTAGTCCTGAAAATAGGTCAACCCAATGCCCGGACAAGGGGAATGGGATAAATGAGTGGGAAGTAAGATGAAGAAATGGTGCTATGAGGGGAGCGGACAATGGCTTTTTAGAAATCCCCCCAGTGGCAAACCAAAACCTACAGATACAGGCTTGCTAGGGCACCCTGTCAATTCCCCCCAAACATGGTCAAGTGGGCAAATGTAAGATCCAAGCAGTCGTTAGAAATAAAAGGAATCAAATGCATACATTTAAAAGTTTTAACGATCAAATGTGACACATACCATGATACCTGGACTAATTACCTCATGAAGCAAGAACCTCTTTTGATACAGGTCCCGGGACCAAACCGATGGTGATGGATGTTGCTGCTGCTGACAAGATAAAGACGATGGAAGAAGAAAAGGTGGGCCCTCCAGGGCCATGCTCAGATCAATCCTGCTCTCAGTACTCCATGTCTAGGACCTATGGGCCTCGAGACATGATCTCCTAGTTATCCCTGAAAAGTGGGGATAACAGTGCTAATGGGGGGGCTTGATAGGGGTAACATGTCCATATCTCAATCCATACATAGCATGCTTCCATCTTTCCCATCTCCATTATCCCTTCTCTTGGTTTGGTTGTCATATGTCACCCATATAGGTTCATGCTTCATAATCCCATGAGAAGGAGCTCGAATGCCCGAGGTGCAACTTGAGATAAATATATATATATATATATATATAGAAGGAGAAAATGTTAAACTTAAAATGCAAAAAAAAACAAAGAAGAAAGAAAAGCAAAGTCAAGAACCAAGAAATAATAAAGAAGCATGAGCTCTACCCCCTCGCTAAGAGGCCATCACCCCAAGTCCTATGCAATCAATGCATACCTAATGAACAGGACTTAGCAAATGAAAATTAAAAGCCAAAAGAGGTTGAATGAATAAAGAANAAAATGCAAAAAAAAACAAAGAAGAAAGAAAAGCAAAGTCAAGAACCAAGAAATAATAAAGAAGCATCAGCTCTACCCCCTCGCTAAGAGGCCATCACCCCAAGTCCTATGCAATCAATGCATACCTAATGAACAGGACTTAGCAAATAAAAATTAAAAGCCAAAAGAGGTTGAATGAATAAAGAAAAAGGCAAATAGGGGTTTGGAAAGACATGTTGATGTTATGGTAGCTGCGGGAGGTATTTACCTCCACGTGTAAACCTGACGAGAATAGAATATTCCGGGAAGCAAGAAGAAACCCTAATTAGTTGGCTAATAACCCTAGAAGACAAATCGGCTCAAGAGGATAATTTGTATTAGGTTATTAGCCTCCAAGAGAAGAAGTCGGCTAAAGGAAATATTATATACTAAGTAAATAGGCACCCAGAATGAGAAGTCGGCCTAGGCAGTTTGCCAGTTTTAGTATAAATACAGGAGGCCAGTCTTCATTCTGGCAGGCATTCTCAGAACTGCAGAGGCAACACTTGTGCGCACTACAGTTGGCCAATTTGTGCGCAAGTTTGGAGGACAGATGTTGTTGCAGCTGTTGTAGCTAGCAGATTTCGGTTTTGGCCTGGACTCTCTCTTGGTTATGGTTTGGACTCTCTGATTAGCTCTTATTACTCCTGTTTGGTGCGCTATCCTTGGAGAGAGTTGCGCTATCTTGTTTAGGCTATCTAGCCTAGGGTTTTCTTCCAGAATGATTCTCTGTCAAGGTTAAGGTGCTCGGGGGTGGCTTTGGCCTATGGTTGGGTGACAATAGTGATATTGTCTACGGTTAAACGAGCACATCCATTATATTATAACAGGTTATGGGCCCACAGCTCCTTCATTCGGTCTAACCATTGGAAGGGAGCATAGCCATAAGGATACTAAGCTTGTTGAAGAACTACCGCTAGGGTTTCTAGCAGGAGCAGTTACTAAAGCACTTCCACTAGGGTTACTAGTAGGTGTAGTTGCAGAAACCCTAATCCTCTCGTTGAGGCACCTTTAGTGAAGGGATTGACCTAATTTCCGGATAGACTAGTGTGCCCTAGCCTAGTGCATCTCCTGGTACTCTCAGCAAGCCAAGACGTCAAGTTTGAGTTTTTGGTCAAATCTAGGGTTGACCAAGTCAAAGCAACCATCACTTACTCTATGAAGTCAGAAAACAAGTTAGATGGGGCTTCTAACTTCAGAGTGTGGAAGACAAGGATTGACCTCATCCTTGCCAAGAATAAAGTGTTGGATATGGTGAAAGGAAAGATTGTGGAAC